>JADMNF010000104.1:0-115219 GCA_016097085.2 Sporothrix curviconia | reverse complement strand
CCCCCCGTAGCTTCTGACCAGTTTTTCCATCTCGTATGTATTAAAAAAAACCTGCTCCCCACCCCCCTCGCCGTTAAAGGGTCATTCAGACAGGGGACGGAACCCACTCTTCTATGGGCTGCTTCTTTCCTCGATCAGGCGGTACTTGTGTTGGGGGAGCTCCTTCTACACAAATTGCACCAAAATGCCGCTCACAAGTACCCGCTAATTGACCGCTTCTCGACGCAATCACCTCCAAACGATTCCGTTCATGCGACCTCAGCCTGTGAGTAGAGCGGACGCCAGATACTTGTTACAGTGTCTCGCGTGCTCGCATCGGTGGGGGCATTGTGCTGTTTTGCTGCACACAGTAGAGCTAAGCAAAGGAAAGCACAAAAGGCATCCCTCGCGAACTTCCTCGTCAGAATCTATTACACTTGCAGTTTTGATCTGTGGTTCTCTACGAAGTAGGGGACCGCTTTGCCTGTCGCTCCTTCCCAGCTGCTGTGCTGTAGCGCTACGCCATCCCGCCCGTGCCGCTACTACAGCACCAACTTCCGCTGTAAATTAGCACGCCTAAACCGCGCTAAACCCGGCCACTGCACAGTCACTACTGGCGACGCTCCGCTTATCCGCCCCTTGCGTCTTTCCCCTCTCGATCGTCATGCCGCTCCTTCCCCTTCCTCTCCATCATACCAGCCTGTTGCCTGAACTCGTGTTGGCCCCCAAGCACCTTCCCGGCACACAAAGAACCCGCCATCGAAAACGAAACGAACCCTCTCCCTGCCAACTTCCCGTCTTGAGCTGCTTCATCTCGTCCGTCACGCTGCAACGTTAGTCCCCTACCGCCGTCTTCAGCGTCCAGCCCCGAGCGCTTTAAAACCAAGATAGGCTGCCGTCACTGTCTGTTGGCCTGGCTTATCTCTTCTCTGTCAGCCACCTCGAGCCACTCGTCATTATTCCTGACGTCTTTTCTTCGCCATTTTTTTTTTTAACTTCTGGGCACGAATCCCAGCAAAGTCAAATTTTACAACCGAGCAGCCAAACGACTTGACCAACGAGCAAACGTACGCGGCGACACAAAAGGCCGGCTTCGAACCTGCCCACTGGCCTCCCTGGAATTCACCTCCTCACCTCATCTCCTCACTCTTGCCGCCCAAACGCCCGGCCTTCGCCTGGCCAGTTTAGCGCTGCTCCCCAGGCCAGCCATATCGCCCAAGTCGCGATCTTCACATCCGTCCACGCGGCTGCTCTATCCCAGAAACCTGGCCTCCGATAGCCTCCGTGTTCTGCCTTTGATCCGACGGACATCCTCGCATCCCCCTGCCTGCACCGTCCTTTCCCAAACGAACCAGGCATTTTGTCGGGCGTTCTGCTTTCTCCGTCCCCGGTCGACAATGTCAAATCACCCCTACTAACCAGGACGATCCGGCTTCGAACCTGCCCACTGGCCTCCCTGGCTACTCTCTACGCGCCCCTCCTACGCATCCGTCAGCACCCCTGCAGCCCTCCAACACGGCGGCTACGGCGCTCCAGCACGACCTTTCAGCACCTCCTCAACGCAAGCAGCGGCGACGGCTCGACAGCAACGGCATCCATAACGGCCTCGGCAACGGGAGCCTCGGCAGCTTACGCGCCCCCTTACGGCAAGCAGTAATAATAACAGCAGCAGCAGCTTGAATCTGGCTGCTGGCGCCGAGACCGACTCGCTGTGGACCGGCGGCAACAGCACATCCGACAGCGCCCTTCTGACGACCTGCTCGGCTCTCGAAACGCCCAGCTTCCATCCTTTTCACGCGCCTTGAGCCCTTTTTGCGCCGCCCGGCCTTTGACGCAGGCCGTCCCATCGCCCCCGGCAGCAACAGCAACAACAGCAGCGCCGCCGCCACCACCACACCACCACCACCACCACCACCAAAACACACAGGCTTCTGTTACACCATCCTATCTACCGCGACTCCGTCTACGTCAGCGGCTCGAGGACCAGTACAAAGCCAAGATCCAGGCCAACCGTGAAAATCTGCAGCAGCAGGAGCTGCATGCACGCCAGGCCCCTGCACACGCTCACGGCAACGCCGTCTTGGCCGCCAGCGATCCGGCGGCGGCGGCGGCGGCGGCGACACAGGCCAGCACCCGCGCATGCGTGGCGGCAGCCTGTATGAGGAGGCCTATGGCGGCCTCGATACCTACGCCAGCCTGACAAACATTAGCATCGCGAACGCGCCCACGATTCCCGGAGACGGTAAGATGTCGCTCTCGAAACTGACGTGGGCTTTGACCTGGACGACAGAGGGTCTGGCCGGCACAGCGGGGCCCGTCGTCGGGCGGGTACTGGCAGTGGATGGGCAGGCGCTGCTGCCGGCCTCGGTGCAGAACGAGGAGTCGTTTGCGCCACTGCCCTCGCGCTGGGCGACCGACGACAAAAGCCGCATCGCTGGACGTGCTGTCGGACGGCCTCAGCGTCAAGCTGTCCTCGTCACGGTCGGCCAACGACCACGGCCAGCACAACAGCAGCAGCAGCAGCAGCAGCAGCAGTGCCCAGGAAGCCAGCTCTGTGCGTGCGGACCACTTCATGCCGCCACAGTGCGGCATCTACTACTTTGAGGCCACCATCCTGTCCAAGAAGCGCGAGGAGCCCATGATTGGATCGGCTTCTGCGAGGCCTCGGCCAAGCTGACGCGCCCGCCCGCTGGGAGCACGGCTCGTGGCGTACCATAGCGACGACGGCAAACGCTTTACGGAAACCGCCACCGGAAGAGCTATGGTCCGCCGTTTGCCCGGGCGACGTTGTCGGCTGCGGCGTCCATTCTTTGGTTATCATTGCTTTTTTCACCAGAAACGGTGAAGATTTGGTATGTTTCTGGGGGCGGCTCCTTTCTTCTCTCTTTCCTCTTTCCTCCCTTTCTCTTTCCTTTCTTCCCACCTTCCCTTCACGCATTGTTCCTGCCGCACGCTGACACAGCTTCTAGGTATCGCCTTCCGTGACATCAAGGGCCCAATCTCAAGCTCTTTCCCGTTGTTGGGCATGAGAAAAGTCTGGCGAGCAGCTCCGCGTCAACTTTGGGCAGTTGCCCTTTACATTTGACATTGACGCCTCATGAAGGTAAGCCGCGCCTTTCTCTCCTGTGTATACCATTGTTTTGCTTGTTTTGCTTGTTTTGTCCCGTTTTGTCCCGTTTGTTCCGTTTTGTTTAGTCACTTCGTTCTCATTTGCATCTCCCTTCATACATATTGTTACAACAGAATCCCCTTCATCCACTATATTGTGTTTGTATCATTCTTTGGTTATCATTGCTTTTTTTCCTCTTTCTCATCTTTCACCCCTCTTAACTCTGCATGGCGAGGTCTGTCAAAGGTCCTCCTTGGACATCTCACCGCTGCATGGTAAATGTCTGTTTCTTTGCCCTGTATTCGTTCTATATTGCCCCTATCTCTGCATACACCTTCCTTTCGGGATCGTCTACTGGACTGTATCATCTTCGCCCCTCGATTGCTTCCCATCGACAGCAACTAGCACCGCGCACGTCCCTTCCTCGACGACAAACAGACACCGTTTCCACGGGGGTTGGGGTGGTCTTTACGAGCCTCTGAGTGGCGACGTTCGCATTACTGTACACCTGTACAGGCCGTCTCTCCCGTCCGGCCATCAAAACCCAGTCCACAACAAACTCGACTCATGTCAACATTATCAGAGCCAACAGCTTGCAGACCGGGCAGCGGCGCAACTGCTGCATTGCATGCTGCCTTTCATACCCTTTATTGAATCTGTTGTTGTCGACTCGACGCCGGACGCAATCATTTCATACATTTCTCAATAGATTGACGCTAGCTTTCTGATCCGCCGTTTGCGGATCTCATGCATGACGCTTCGCCGCTGCCTCTACAAGATGAAACAGCTGGAAGACTTGGAAACTCGAACGGCCTTACGTTCTATTGGAGCGGATTACAGACCTGAGAAATTCGGACATGGCGAGCCCGGAAGTTTCGCTCATTACGCTTATCCACTCCTGTGGACAGACAACCCATGGTTTCGCGGAGTTCAAGACGCTTCTTCCGTGTGCCCAGCTTCGCCGGATTGCCCGTTTGCATCGGGCGCAGACAGTGCCACCGATGAAGACGATGCTCCATTTGAGGACAAGACCCTACTCGGAAGAGAATTCCTGGTTCGGTCTTGTGTCCTTACTGTCTTTTTGTTGCAGCCGAGTCCAAAGTAGGGCAGACGCGCCATCTGCCACTGTGACCCAGCGTTCATTGCCTTTTGCTTGGGATTCATTTTTTTCACTTCTTGAACCTTTTTTCCTTTTTCTTTATCTTTTTTCGTCATTTTTTTTCCTACCTGATGTTCCCATTTGGGTTCTTGACCGGAATCTAACCTCATGTGCTCTGCAGAAAGAAAAACTCATTATCCGTCAGCAAATTCTAGAGACAAGGTATGTGACTATTGTGTCTTTCTGTTGTCGCTTTCTTATCATCTTTTGTCGCTAATCCTTTGACTAGCACCGATGAGCTGTCGCCAGCCAAAGAGCGAGACGGACCTTGTCCAGCAGCTGGTACTGCAGTTTCTGCAAGCATGACGGCTACGTCGATACCGCCCGGGCCTTTGCAAAGGAGATTCAGGCGGAGAAGTCCGCACTTGCGGTTGACTCGACGAGCCCGTGCAAGGCTACAATGTTGCCGATGATTTGGATGCAAACAAAGAGACAGAGTATCCGCCAGGCGGTGCTCGAAGGCAACATCGACCGTGCTATTGCGTTGAACAGAAGCCGGCTACCCTCATGTTCTGGAGAAGAAACAAGGCTGTGCAGTTCCGGCTCAAGTGCCGCAAGTTTATTGAGATGATCCGCAAGGAAGCCGAGCTGAACCTCGTCCACGGCGGCAACAATGGCAACGGCAGCATTGCAAAACGCGGATGCCGGCGGCGACGGCGCAGCCCGGGCGAACGGACACAGTCAGCAAGGGTATGGACGTCCGACGACATTTTGTATGGCAGGGGACGGCACCGACGGCAGCCGCGGCCAGAGGGCCTGCCCTGGTGAACCAGGCACTTAGGTACGGCCAGGCGCTACAGGTCGAGTTTCCAGAGCGAGTTGCGACCGCGTATTCAGACGGTGCTTAACGAAGATATTCTCGGCTTCTGGCGTACGCAAACCCTCTCAAGCAGCCCGAGGTGGCGCACCTGCTCGACCAGCGCGGCCGGGTGGCTGTCGCCGAAGACCTGAACGCAGCGATTCTCGAAGCAACGGCAAAGTCGTCACGCTCAGCCCTGGAGAACCTATATACGCAGACGAGCGTCTTGCTCGAGGACCTGCGCCGGGATGGCGGCCGGGCGCGTTTGTCACGATCAAGACTTTGTGGACGACATTCCCCAGCCGGATACGCCGTGAGGCGATTCAGTGTTTCTGTATTTTTTTCACTCAGTCCTTCTTTCTTTTTCTCTTCCCTGGGCTTGTTCCTTCTCGTGTAGCCGACGGCGTCGTCGATGCTTTTGTCTTTGTCATGGTTTCTCTTTGCTGCCTCGTCATATCCCAGGTGTTTTCTACATGTTGTTCCGGGCGTTGTTCTGGGTAGGGGATGCATCTGCTGATCTTTCTGTATGCCGTCTCTTTTTTTTCCGTCTCCCATTTTCTCGTCTGTTTCTTCCACTAATTTCCTACGTTCTACAGAAGGCTCTGTGACCTTCTTCGGCCTGCCCTTATGTGCCTCTTTTTGCTGCTTCTCCCTTCATAGACCATGGAGTTTCCCGTCGTTCATCATATCTTGTAGTACTTGCAATGGATCACTCATCTGCTCCATAATTTCTACCCATTCTGGTCACCATGTTGATGCGTGTACGAGTAACGACAAGGACAAAAGTAGCGAGCATGCAGAATAGTGTACATTGTCTGTTTATGTTCAGGGTATCTATTCATACATCATATAAGAGGGGAGAAAATGACCGAGGCTAACGAGCTACACCTTGACCCAGGCCACAGAATCGGCCACGCCGCCGTCTGCTTCTTGCTTGTCTTTCTATTCCCGTGTGCTCCCTCTCGTGCCCAGTACTTTGCCACGATGCGGTTGCGGTGCTGCACCAGCTGCGGCTGGGCACGCACCATGTCTGGCAGCACGCGGTTTCTGCCACCGGAAGCGGCAGGCGGTGTCGCAATTGCCGCACCATTGCCATCTTCCTCCAGCAGCAGATGCGTGTACGCGAAAAACACGGCCCGCGTCAAAACAGCGTCGGCTCGGTGCTGCCGAAAAAGTAGTCGTCTCCGCCTAGGATTGTGGCCAGCGCCGACAGTGCTGCCTCGGCGTCCCGGTAGATCATGACAGTGCCGTGCCTGCCGGCGTCGCACTGCTGCTGACCATCCTGCTTGCTGGCTGGCCCCAGCACCTCGGCGGCGGCGGCTTGCGCGCAGTTGGCCTGGCGAGGGCTGCGCGCACAAGTGACGACGACGATGCCGCATGGGCGTAGAGGCGCGCAGCAATCGAGCCCCGGTCGCCCTTGTCACGTCCATTCACCTGGCCCGTCCCGGGCCTCGTCGAGATAGACGGCATGAGCAGCCAGGCGCGGGCGCAGACTGGTGTCGAGGAGGGCCTGGTAGGCGGCTGCGCGCAGGGTGGTCGCGGAGAGTAGAGGGAGGTGTGGAAGAGGAGAGAGAGGAGGAGGAACATAGTTGGGGAAATCACTGGCGGGGATGGGTCGTGGTGGAGGCTGTCTTGCTGTCGAGAGTGGCTGTCGTCCGTTTCCGGGCTGGCTGCAGGAAGCGCAGGGCGCCCGTGGGCGAAGCGTGGTTGGACGAGGCGACAACACGCACAGGTATGTCGGCGAACCGAAGGAATGTCTGAAGAACGTCAGGGCACAGGTTCTTGTCGTAAAATATAAAATATAAATTAAAACGAAAAAAAGACGTACCTGCCACTTGAGGCATGTCGGGTTGAAGCTGGCACGGCCCCGGACAGCGTCGGCGGGGTTAATGAAAACGTAGAGCGTCGGAGAGTCGTCCGCACTGCCGTGTCATGCACGCCGTCGGTCCAGGCGGCCGGCTGCAGAATCTGCGTTCGTCCTCGGTGTCGCCCGGGAGAGTATTTGCTGGGTAGGTGACGAGGGGCACCAGGTCAAAGAGGCGCTGGAGGGGTGCAGGAATTGGCGGGAAGAGGGAGGAGGAAGCCGAAGACGACAGCGAGGGTGAGGACGGCGAGGAAGCCATCTTGGGCGGCGGTTGCTGCTGTTGTGGCAGACATTGGGCAGCTGTGATACAAGTATGAGGTTGAAGTCGAGGTGTAAAGTCACATCCGAAGCGTTACACAATTTTCGAGGGCAGGTGCCAATAGCGCGCGGCGAGGCAGTTTTTGGCGGGGTTCGTTGCTCCCCACAAAGGCGCTGTAGCGCTAGCTGTACTTCTGTAGGGCGAGCCTAATAGGCGTTGAGTGGGCTGCCCAGACTCACGTCAAACACGAGACAATTCATGAGATGAGAGACAAAGACGTGCACGGTTTCGTGGTAATAGCTGTAAGATTCCCTCTATACACTGCCCATTCCTTAGGGCAAAAGCAAATAAAATGCAAAACGGTCGCTCGAGATTAAAAAACAAAGGGTCGTCAAAATGAGAAAAAAATCATCAGACATGCCCGTCAAGAGTCCACGTTTTTGTGCGACTAAGATGGCTCAGACAGCTTGTCGGTGGGCTATATTTGTCGTTTATAAATTAGAAAGACTTCATTCTGCAATGGAAAACGGCTCCTCTCGTCGCAAGACTCACCTTCCAGGTGGAAGAGCACGTTGGAGCGGTAGTTTTTTGAACATTTGCGCCACGAGCTCCACATCCATGTTCTGGATGTTGATTTCCTTTTTTTGTGTCAGCAGGTGTACATGCACTTTTTGTTTCAGTCTCTCATCTCATCTCTGTAGTCTTCATTGTCAAGCTCTTCATTGTCGAGCTGCATTTGCCGTCCATCCATCTGTTCGCCTCGTCAAGCAGACTCACCTGCAGCGCCTGTGTTCATGACCATGACGGCCTCGTTGAGTTTCTCCTATGGCGTGTCAGACAGGCTACCCAACGATCAAGATCAACGCATCGGCCCTCCGTCGCCTCTTTTCTGGAAAACATACCACATTCGTAATGATACGCGACAGCAGCAGGTTCTGCTGGTGCTCGTGCGGACTCTCCTGGTGCGTGTCAGTGGATCTGCGGATGCAGCAGCGCTCACTCGGTTCTGTCGTCGCTTCCTCTTCCAACATACCATGGCTGTTTATCTGACGTGTGAAAGCGGCTGTTTGGCGACAAAGGCTGTTGTGTAAACAAGCATCACGACGCGGCGGCTGTGAGAGTGCTACGAGTATGCGCGTTCAGGTATCTTACTAAAGAATAGTGGGGCATCATATCAGGCGGTGTGCTCCGGCAGAATTCCACCGCCAGCCCACTCCAAGGGAAGCTTGCAAGAGACAGAGCTGCCACAACAGCCACTCATCATCACGACTCTACGAAGTACGTCGACAACGCCAACTCAATTCTTTGCAGGTTCAACCTGCAATTTGGCCACGCACGCAGCCGCCCACCATGGCCACACAAACACCGGAAATGCTAGCCGCGCAGGCGGCGCACATTGAGCTGCTCGAGCAGCGCGACATGCACGCAATCCACAAGACGTTCCGCAACCCGTCGTGGCGGCCGAACCAGCGCCGCAACAAGAACGTCAAGACGATCCTGGGCGACGTGTCGCGGCGTGAGGCCTCGCACTGGCCACGCCGCAGGAGAACAATAGCGGCGTCAACACGCCGCGCGCGTCACGAGGCCGGCCAGGCCGACAGTCTGCGGCTGCTGCTGCTGCTGCTGCTTCTGCCAATGACAACGACAACGACAACGACGACGGCCTGTCGACTAGCGGATCGACGACACCAGCTGCCGGTGCCAACGGCAGCGGATACGGAACCGGGGCCGCCGGGGTCGGGGCGGCGCTGCCGCCGAACCTGGCGCAGGCCAACCGCAGCCTATCGAAGCTGGTGCTGGAAAAGAGCCTGAAACAGCCCGCGGCAGGAGGCGAGGCCGGCACCATGGCAGTCTTTGCCAGCTCGGCGCCCAGCGTGACCTACACCAACGTGGAGAGCGCGCCGAGCCTGGCGCCGCAGCGACGGTATTCTGCGACATTACGGGCTGCAGCGCCGTACACGGACCCCAAGACGCGGCTGCGGTACCACAACAGCGAGGTGTTTGGGGCCATTCGCAACTTCCAGCAGGGCGTGGCCTGAGCAGTATCTGGAGATGCGCGGCGCTCACACGGTGCTGAAGTGAGAGAAGAGGAGGACAGGGCGGAGATGGGCAGGCGTTACAGTGCATTTAGTGGTTCTCGTTCAGCGCATCCCAGTGTATTTCAGTGTATTTTATAGGGGCTCGTACGAGCTACAGGCTAGGTTACAGCGACATTGTTAAAATCTCAAGACATCACATCGTCACACCTACGTCTACGCTCTCGTCTGGACAACACACCCGCAACGCGCCTTCGCGCATACATGTATGACCATCACAAAATCGAGCACCAGCTATGCACCCGCCGCCTCTCAGCGACGCGTGGTCGAGCAGTGGTGCTCCGGCTTAATCGTAGTCAATTGTTTCTGCCGCCATCCAAGCAAGGCCACAAGAGGGCCTCGCTCGTCGACAGACCACCGAAGACGTAGAGACGGATATTCGGTTTCCCATAGCTAGAAGCCAGGTCGTCGTGGCAGGTGGGAGGAGGGGCAGGAAGAATGGCAGGATGAAAAGGGGCCTCTGCTATCGAGATCTGTGCGTCGACCGAAACAGACGAGACGGCGAGACGGCGAGACGAGACAGCAAGACGGTGGCGCACTAACATTGACCAGCAAGCAGCGCCGTCATGGCAAATGCCTACTTAGGCATCCGGCATCCTCCCGTTGAGGCAGCGAGGCGAGGCAGAGCTGTCTGCTGTCTGCTGTCTGCTGCCTGCTGCCTGCGAAAGGGTCTCGTGCGTGCCCTTCGTCTAATAACGTAGCTTGACATGTGGACTCGGCAGATGGATGCACCGCCGTCACAACAGAGAGGTGGGTGTCTTTGCTGCGGTGGTCCGTGGCCGTCCGTGGCCGTCCGTGGCCGTCGTCGTTCTCGAGTTTCTCGTCAGTTCTGTCGTTGGAAGAACGAAAGTGAAAAGGAGGAAAAGGCCACTGGAAAATTTAATGTAAGATAGAAGGCTAAACCACAGTGGAGTTGACTACTCCGTTCTCGTAATCGTACTTACAAAGTAAGATACGTACCGGTACAGAGCCTATGCTCACCGCCTTTGGCGCCCCAACAGAACAAGCATAATTGCGCCCCTGCGCCCCAACTAGCGAGGGCAATGTGACAGTGATGGCACCTACTCGCAGAAGAGACACCCAAAAGGACGCCTACGATACAGCAGGCATCCCGCCTAGACGCACAGCAGCTTGCGCTGGACACCGCTGCTGGCCCCCGTCACCGCTCCACCCCGCCTTCCTGCCCTCCTACCTTCCTCGGAGTTTCAACCAACAAAACGTCCGTCCCCAGAACGACAAAGTAGTTATCTCTCCGCCTCACTTGTATTTTCTTTTTCTGCCTGCTTTCCCACCCCGACAGCGACCTGCCGACCGATCTCGCCATATCTCTTCTCGACCCTTTCTCCTTATCCTCGACGACATCGCACCAACGCATCAACGACTGGGCCGTCACCAGCCTCCTCTTCTGGTCTTCTCGTCTTCTCCCCCTATTTCGCATCACCACATCGCACATCGCAACCATGAAGCTCTACTACATTGGCGTACGTCCCACGCCCAGGCCCCCGACCAGACAGAGGTCGCCATGGACAGCCCGCTAACCAGCACAGATCATCCGCAACGACGGCGGCCAGAACAAGTCGGCCGAGCTCGTCGCCGAAAAGGACCTCAGCGAGTACTCCCGCTTCACGCGGTCCAGCATCGGCGAGTTCATGACGCTCTTCTCCAAGACGGTCGCTGAGCGCACAAAGCCGGGCCAGCGCCAAGACGTCGAGGAGCAGGCCTACACCTTCCACGCCTACGGCCGCAGCGAGGGCATCTGCGGCATCATCATCAGCGACCAAGCCTATCCTCCGTAGGTCAACAATTAACCCCTCCCCCCAACGCCACACCAAAATATACAACACACGCCCTGCTAACACAGTCCTGTACTCCAGCCTCGTCGCGCATCAGCTCCTCGGCAAGGTGGTGGACGAGTTCCTGGCGTCGTGCCCCCGCTCGGCATGGGCCACGGGCGAGCATCCCAACGTGTCGTTCCCCGAGCTCAAGGAGTACATTGTCAAGTACCAGGACCCGCAGCAGGCCGACAGCATCATGAAGATCCAGCAGCAGCTCGACGAGACCAAGATCGTGCTGCACAAGACCATTGAGAGCGTGCTGCAGCGCGGCGAGAAGATTGACGACCTGGTGGCCAAGTCGGACGGCTTGAGTGCCCAGTCCAAGATGTTTTACAGTAGGTGGCCCTTTTTTTCTTTCTCCTTTTTTTTCTTTTTTTCTTTCTCCTTTTTTTCCTTTTTTTTCTTTTTTTTCTTTTCTTCTTTTTTAGCCTCAGGTGCGCCAGCTAACAGCCACAGCCAAGCAAAAGAAGCAGAACTCGTGCTGCCTGATCATGTAGGCAGGTGCAAGAAGGGGGATTGGAACTACTAGACAATTCATCGGACTGGAGACAGGGGGGCTGACGACAGTCGCTAAAGTTGCGACAGTCAACAAACTACAAATGCTGATGAGCCTTTATATATTGGTCTCTTTTTTTGTTTCTTCAATAATACTGTTCTGGGGACACCATCTGGACAACCATCAGATGGTAAACGGCGTTCTCTGCCTTTTTGTACTGTTGCTTTTTTTCTATTTACTACTCATGCAAATTTCTTTTATTTCCTGTCTTTCCCGTGTTCCATTGGAAACGTCTGTTTCTGTTTTCACGCCTACATTGTTTACTAGATCACTGCTATATGTATCTTACCGATCAAACCACAGCCAGTATCTCATTATTATTATGAAAAATAAACGACGTATTTGGAATCACAATGGTTTCGTTTAAAACAGCAACTACATACTCCATGCAGTGCATGATGATCCAATTCAAGGTTAAACCAGTCTGGCTTGTTTGCTGTTTCATGCTCTCGCTTCGACACCGTTCCTGTCACACGCAAAGTCGAGGTGAAACAAGCGGTTTAAACTGCGTGTAGCATTTTTGGCAGAAAGACTTTCTCAAATGTCACACGAGCAAAGTATTCATCTTCAAATTTATGATTTTATTTCGGACGTCCGCCAGTAAATAGTCGCAAAGGAGGCCCATATTCCTCCTTGGTATCGCACACAGTAAAAACTAAACATTCAAAAATTACCTGCCCCATCAAGGTGAGAGAAAATACGGTGCAAGCAACACCGGAAAAGAAAGAAAAAAGGGAGGGGGGGAGAAAAAAAAAGTGCCAGCCAAGAAAGTAAAGTATAGACAGTGAGAAGAACAAGAGAAAATCCAGTTTCAAGAAAGGGGAAAATATAAATGAAGTAGAAATGTAAAAGGGCTTGTTTCTCATAGTCCAGCCAGCTCAAAAAAAACAAGAAAGAAGAGTAAATGGACTGAAGAGACGAAAAAGACAAAGGAGACAAGAAGAGGCGCTGGCCTAGGCTGCTTCCAGGATGACACGCTCACTCTTGCGGTTCTGAGCCATCTGGTATGCTTGTAGGTTGCTATTGGCGTTAGCATTCGACCGCGGCGAGAGGTACCGCATCCGCTGCTCTTGCTGTTGTTGCTGCTGCTGCGTCTGCGTCTGCGTCTGCGACTGTGCTTGCGACTGTGTCTGTAGCTCCTTTGTCTGGCTACGGCCGTTGTCACTGCCCGTTGTCAATATCGACGAGGGCGCCTCGACCAGCGTCGGTGTCGACGTCTTGGTCTCCTGCAGACGTTCGTTGCGGCCCAGCCTGAGCGTGGCGGAGCGTGCGGGTGACGACGTGGCTGAGATGGGCGTATTGCCAGACGGAATAGCAGCCAATGACGACGATGAAGTCGACATCGCCGCCAGGTTGTTCGTCTTGAGTGGCCGCAAGAGCTGCCGCTGCTGGCGCGAGATGCTGATTTGGCGTGCAATCGAAATTTCCACGGCCGATTTGAGCTCTTTGTCGGGCTCCTCGACGAGTAAATTCCAGCGAGGCCGTCGACGCCGGCGAGCCAGACGCCTTGCTGCGGCTATTGGATGAACCAGAGGAGCCAGAAGACGATGAGCCCGTGGACGAGGGGGCGAGATCATCTGCCAGTGGGGCTCTTGGATGACAGGCTTGAACGGTTGCTGCTGGTGCTGCACTTGCTCGGCGGCGGGGTACTCCATCTCGGTGGGCGAGTCGAGGATGAGGCTCGATTGCGATGGGTCGAAACGGATGACAGATCTCGACGCCTCTGCGGACGGCGACGAGGACATGCTTATAACCGGCATGGTCTTGGATTTCATTGGCAGCTCTTTACGGTTCACCACGCCCAGCGGGTTACCGCGAAGGGGATTGTTGTTGTTGATGTTGTTGTAACGCTGCTGTGTAGAGGGAGACTGTTTTTGTTGTTGCTGAGTGGTGACGGCCATGCCGGGCGGCTGCAAAAACTCAAAGTCGGACCGCATGGGGGACCGACTAGCTACAGGAGACGTGTTGGATCGCAGACGAGGCGATGGCAGTGGGCCGTGGGCGTGGCCAGCGCTTGGCGATCGGCCGGGAAGAGAGAGAAGCCGGGGAGACCGCGTGACGTGCGGCGAAGTTGCCCGACGCTGCAGGCCGGGGCTAGGCAGGCCGTTGATGGTAGCCATGGCGTCTACAGCGGTAGCAGCCACATAGTGCGTTCCAGATCCTCTTGATGGATGCGGTCGTTGATCGTCTTGAGCTTGTCAAGCGTAGCCTGCCGGCCGTGCCAGCAGCGATGATGCTGGCTGCCATGACTGGCTGCTGCCAAGGACGTTGCCGAACATGACACTGCTAGCGCTCCAGGCGGGCCTCGGGAATCTCGACGTCCAGGTACGGGCTCGCACCGAGCATGGCGGCGGCATGAGGTGGATGTTGCTGCTGCTGCTAATCATGGGAGGCACGTTCAAGTCGTTGCTTTTATAGCCGAGTTCAAGTTGGTCATGGTTGTTGTTTCCAAAGACCCAGAGGCATTGGTCCGGAGATGTCCGTCTTTTTGCGGATCACCGGCTCGGAGGCCTTGGACCGCAAAAAACGGACGCATTGCCGCGGGCCTCCTTCCTTGCCGTTCGATGCTTCTGGTGCTGCTGCTGGCTGCAAAGGTGCAGTCTGAGACAGAGCGGGTAAGTTTGAGCTGTTGGCCTTGATGTTTGTGGTCGTGGCCGGCTCCGGCACGATCTGCACGATAATGGGCTGGTGCTTGCGGTTACCGCTGCGCGTGACCGGACGTTCTGCTGAAGACAACGTTGCCGCAGACGCTGATGCTGACGACGACGCTGTTGGGGCAGCTGCGGTCATGACCACCGAGGACGAGTCGCTGCTACGAGTGAGTGTTAGAGGTGGTGGATGTAAGTGTCGACTTTACGGGGTCGTGGTGCCGTTTGCTGCCAAAGAGGCCAAACAATTTCCGCCGCGTCGTCTTGGAGCGCCTGCACCGGTGCCATCGTTTGTTGTTTTTGCTCCTGCCACGGGCTTGCTCCGACTGCTGTTCGGATGGCGCAGCCTGGGCTGGCATACGTCTGCGCCGGCTCTTGCAGCTGCCATGCGGCACGGTAGCCGGCTCGGACCGCTGCATGCGATCCGTCTGCGCACGCTGTAGCTGGCGGAATGATGACATTGGCTCTGGCGGCGACGTGCGGACTGGGCTGCCGAGAGCCATGCCGATCTGGATCTCGCCCGACATGAGCGACTCAGGCGTGGCCACGACGGCGCCGGCCACGCTGATGCTGATGCTGTTGGTGCCGGCGGCAAGTCCAAGTCCAAGCCTAGATCAAAGCCGCCCGCCTCTTCAACTGTGGCGGGGCTGTGTGCGAGGGGTACGTGGAAGACGCCCGCTGCGTGCTGCCGGGGCCCGTGTTCGAGATAGAGGTCGTCACGGGATATTCTCCTGTCAAAGGCGCTGTGGATGTTATGGTCTGCGAGCCCAGAAATCATGTCGTCCCGGGATATTCTGCGGTTAAAGTCCGGCTTGCCTGGTGGCCGTGCAAGCGAAGACGAAAAGGCTGATGGGGCGGCCGGCCGGTTGGGAGCGCCAGCGCTCCGGATGTGTTTGGTCGTGAAGGCATGTTGTTTGTGCTTGTAGATGGAGCTTTGGCGGAGGAGGCGGTGGCAGTGGACGGTTCACATAGGGCATTCTCGTTTGCCATCAATGCCCGGCGAAGGAGTCGCGAGGGTGGTTCACGAGAGACTGAGCCTTGTCCGCTTTGTTTGCGTCTGGCCTCTCTGGGCGTTGCGGTTTGTCTGTCGTGTCTGTCTTGCCCTCAACGAGTCCCAGAACCAGTCGACGTCTGCAGCGTGGGCTTCGAAACAAGGCCGGCTCAATGGACGAGACGTTGGAGATGGAGTTGGCAGCGGTGTTGGAGGAAGAGAGAGAGGAAGAAGAAAACGACGAGGCAGAGGAGGACGAGAAAAGAGGCCGTTGAAACGGTTTGTACTCGCTTGTTGTTGCTTGCCGTTGCTCCTTCTGCCGCTGTGGGAATCACAAACGCTGGCGTATTAGAGGGGGACCACCATGGCTGAGAGCAGAGACAGCGGCGCGTTTGGGCCGTGCGTCTTACCCTGGCTAGTGGCCGATGCATCGTCGCTGCGGCCGTTCGTTGTCTGTGGCCATGATCTTGTGGTCTTTGTGGTCTTTGTGGCCTTTGTGTGGCCACTCCTCGTAGGGATCTGGAACGACTGAGGATTGAGAGCATTCTGGCGGGCTTCGGGCTTGATTGACAGGGTTGAGTCAAGGTCCTGGGTACGTATTATGGCGTTGCAGTGGAGGCTCAGGGCTGGGCGGGCTGCAATGACACGCTGGATGTGTCGCAGACGCTGCGGGCACGTGCAGTAATACGACGTAGTCTGTGGTGGTTTGCCCGTAGTTTCTGTGCAGTTTCTGCGTAGTTTTCCAGACGAGCAGGGATAAGCGACCAGGGGCCTGGTTTGTGCGAGCAGATTTATGGCCTCGTTGGTTTCACAAGTCGCTGAAAAGGACAGAAAATAGAACGAGAATCGGCAGCCGCGCAGGAGAACCGACAAGGCCCAGATGAAAGCGCACAAGAGGTAATAGAAGGCAAAGAATAAGGGCGATAATAGAAACAGAGTCTGTGTGTTGCGTGGAGCTCTGGACTGTTAGAACAGGGGGATATAAACCAGATGAAGCAAAAATCTTGCGAAAGAGTGTAAACCTCGGTGAAGAGACGACGAGAAAGAATGCAAAGGAGTGGTAAAAGAACAAATAACAAAGAAGAGAAAAGGGGAGCGAAAGGGAGACAAAAGGTGAGATAGCCAACAGAACAAGATCTTGGAGAGACAGGAAGAAAGAACAGGACGGCGAGGGTTATATGCCTTGCATATGACGAGAAAGAGAGAAGCTGTTCTCATCTCTGGTCTTTCTATTTCTTTCCATTTCTTCCCGTCTTTCTATGCCCTCTTCCCATTTTGCCATCGTTGGGCTCATGCTATGATGTCCATGACCACAGCCATCGCGGGTGTCTGGAGGCTGAAAGGACGAGGGCTTCACAAAAGAGCCGGCGTTCAGAGACGTGACAGATCCGGGCCCATCGCTTGGGAAAGCCGGCAGGTGCTCGCTGTTCAGGGTCAATGAGGAGGGTGCACGAAGAAAAGAAGAAGACGAGGGGCAAGAAGACGAGGAGGCAAGAAGATGCATCGACCGCAAGATGAACCGATTCACCCAGTTGGCCAGTTCTCGCGTCGGGGAGGCCAGACGTACGGACTACGCCGTGTTGTTGCGGCCTCATGCGAGCAAAGCGAGAAAGAGACGTTTCTGCCAGAACAAAACAAAGCTGCTCCGTAATATTACTCACTAAGCTTCTCTTTTCTCATCTTGCCCCCCCCCCCTTCCTTTCTCGTTTGTGGACTGTTTGAGATGGATGGGACGGTTATTTTCAGATTTCCAGTAGGTTTGATCGCCGTCTAGGTCTAGGGTCGGGGCTGTTGGAGGGAAGAAAAGGTTGGCGTGCGCCATGGTCGTGTGAGAGGCTGGCCAGACAAGGTGAAAGGGGTGATGCATTTTGGAGATGCGAATTTCTGGGGCGATTCTGGGCGATTTGGAGGATCCGCAGGGTGGCCTCTTGCAGGAAACGCTGGAAGGAGCAAAGGGAATATGAAGGAGGCAGGGGAGGAGCGACGCATCGACCACTTTGGCAAGAGCAGGTGCGGCCCCTTGGCATTGCACGTCTGTGTTTCAGGTTTGTTCCACGACGCAAAGGAAGGCAACAGGAGGAAGGAGCACTGGAGGGCTGCGGTATTCGTACGTCCCCCAGATTCGCAAACCGAACCACACCTGTGTCGAGAATAATACAAATAAGGTCAGGTGTGGCCTTATGAGCAGTAATTAGTTTCGTCTTCTATTCTTTTGTTCTCTTTTGGTTGTTTACAGAGTATTACCAGTTTGCTTGATGTGGCTTTCCTTCCCTATTAGAAGCCACCATCGAACGGCCACAATTACGCCAAAATGGCAAACCACAATCGCTGCCTTCCTGCGTTCCCGTGTTTCGTTCTTTCTTTGATTTGCCGCTTTCTGTAGCAAGTATCAAGACTACGAGTTGAGAAGAGAGCTTGCGAGAGCTGCCCAACTGTGCTAAGCATACAGACCACATTTCGAAACCTGGCCCACGATGTTGCGTGGCAGTTTCATCTCATGTCTTCTAGCCCCTTTTGTTTTCTTTAGAACAGACACGGCCTGGAGATTTTGGTTTTCCTCGCCGCAGACACGTCCGGCAGGATGTGGCAGCCTCCCGTGGTTGTGGGCTGCCAATCATTACGCTTATTTTTCTACGAATTAAACGGTCTCTTTCTTCTTTTTTGTTCGTCTTCCAACTTCGTCCCGTTTGATGATTCTACACTGATCCTCTTTGCGCTCTGGAAAAGCTGCAGGAAGTTGGTTCGGCTGATGTTGAGTTTATTGTCTCGTCATTGACTTATACCCTTCTGATCGGAGTCACTCGGCCTTTTCCTTTTTTGATTTTCTATTCCACGGACTGTGTCACTTCGTCCTCTCTCTCTCCTTCACGGATGAGACCATATACCAGCGCATGCCGTCATGGAATAAAACAACAGATATGTTCCTTTAGAAGCCTCATGAAGACTTAAGAAGCTTTAGGAAGTTTTTAAGAATACTCTATATATGTATATATTATATAAAAAGTATACAAATATCTTTCAAAAGGCCGGGGATCCCGGCAGGGCCATCAGTTTTTGTCTTTTCACATCGTCCAGGGCCTGGATTCTGCATGCTCGCATTTTGCGTGTGTAAGTCGCCCAGAACCAGCAGCCTCGGCTGTTCCGACTTGTCCGGACAGCCAAGCACTCATCAGTGGAGTCCAGCGTCATCGCCTGTTGTGAGAAAGAGACCCACTTTACGCACAACCACGAGCAATTCTCCGCAATCGCACGCTTTTTTCTATCGTCGTCGTTGTCTCGCCTTGTTCCTGTTCCCTTGTTCCTTTAAGTCCTGGCGGTCTTTTTCCTTTTTCCGTTCTTTCTTACCCCCCTTGTTTCTTTTCCCGTAAACTTTGCCATTGACAGCCAGCAGTGTCATCTCAAAGACTTCAGTAGACTTCAGCGGGCTTCCGTAGACTTGAGCGGACTTACAGCGGCCCGGTTTTTCACGTGCTCACGCCGTTCTTGTCTCTTATTCAAGACCA
Organism: Sporothrix curviconia; assembly: GCA_016097085.2. Taxonomy (NCBI): domain Eukaryota; kingdom Fungi; phylum Ascomycota; class Sordariomycetes; order Ophiostomatales; family Ophiostomataceae; genus Sporothrix; species Sporothrix curviconia. Next base: position 96,421 of record JADMNF010000104.1, on the reverse strand, counting down.
CCTCAATGTCCGTCAGCAGCCGCCGAAATTCCACTTCCGGCACGTTTTGGGCGTTTTCCAATGTAAGATATCTTCACCCCAGCCAAAGGATGCCAGATAAACACTAGAAACAGTGTGAGGCTTGAGTGGATAAAAGAAACTATCTTTTGCGGGCCGGGGGCTTTTCGCCTGTTTGCTGTTATTCCCATCTGCGCTTCTGCTCTCCCGAGGTTTGGCCGGCTTTTTTCTTTCAATTGGTCGCCGTACGCGTCGCCCCATTCCGCTGTAAATTAATTCCTTTGATCTCGTCTGAAATAGAGAGTAGAGAAAGACACTAGGCAAACAGCCCTTTATCGTATCTTGGAGTGCCCTCTTCCGGTTATCGATCTTAATAGTTCTTTTCTCCCCATTTATGATTCTTCTCCAACTCTTCCCTCATCTCTTTTCCTGTTTCTTCCTCCGATCATCTGTTTTCTTGCCCGTCCGTTGCATCTTCACAACCCCACGCCACGCCACGCCCACGCCCGAGGCCTAAAGCCTACGTGCACCGCACGAGCCGACTCATTACGCCTTTCCACACTTTTTCGCTTGCACGTTTCTACGTTTCCACGTTCCACGTTCTACGTTCTCCGTTTCTAGTCCTTCCGTTTTCCCGTCTTCTATCCTCATCTCCCTCTCCAACTTTACCTCTCGTCACGTCCGCGTTGCTCGGGCCCGTGTCCACCCTTGCGTCTTTGCCTGTTCCCGGCGTTGACGCCACGAACATCTGTGCCTTTTCTTTTCTTTTTCTTTTTGTCCTGGGGCCTGCTGCTCTTCTTATCTACGCAGTAATCGACTTCTTGTACCAAGGACACTCTCCGGCCCGCAGACTAGCAGCCAGCGCAGCACCGCGATACACCTTGACCGGCCCATCCCGCAACACGTAACAAAACGAGGCCACCGCGTTCATTTACACAGACGAACACGATACTATCAAAACAAAAATTACCGGTAGAGCACGCTTAAAGGCCGTCTCGCCTCATCGCACATCTTCGGTATCTCAGTAATATATATACTCAGTACGGGGACCTCTTCATACACGTTTCTTTCTCGCCGCTGCATATTCCTGTTTTGGCAACTTGCATGTGCAGCCGCCCGACCTTGCCAAATCGACCATCTCCCGTTTACTCTGTACTGCTCCAAATTATACAGTCCTGTTTAAAACGTAAGTCTCGTGCGGCTTCTTTGCAGTTGCGACTTTCTCTTTCTGGAAGCCGTCTCTATATAGCTATGGTTGCCTTGCCTATCAGCCCCTCCCTTTAGCCGAGCTCGTTCGCCTAAGCCGCCTTTTTTGTGTCTTCACTGTCTTTTGCGTCAAACCATTACTCCAAATTACCGTTTGTCCTGTTTTTTTTCCTTTGCATGTCCTTCCCGTGTCCGCCTTGTTCTCTGTTAATCTGTCATTTCTCATGTCTCACATTCTCTGCAAGCCACGGCCTGCAGACGTCTGACCTTGCCATTGTTCTTCTCGTCTTTTTTTCAGCTTTTGTTATCTTTGTCGCTTCGCCTCTGCTTCTTCTTGTCCTCGACTAACGACCGTCCAGATCTCTTCTCTCTCTCCGTCTCTTTCTCCCTCGACCACCTCCTCTCTACATCACTCCTCTTCACATCATGAACGCAACACACAGTGCAACGGTGGGCGTTGGCCGGCCGGCAACCGTGGCGACTGCAGCATCCGCGACAGGCGCCAATGGCAAGATTGTGCCCCCAGCGCCCATCACCGTCAAGACGTCGACCACCGAGGCCTTTCTCAAAGACTTTACCCTTGTCGCCGAAGCCGCAAAACGAGCCCAAGTCGCCGTCATGATGCGCGACTTTGAAAATGTCGGCATCTGATGGCGCATCCGATGGTGCATCCGATGCAGCGAATAGACGAGGCAATGGGGCCGAGACAACAGAGCCGAGACAACGGGACCGAAACGAGAAACACACAAAGAAAGCAAGGGGCAAACGGCGTCTACGACCCAAACCGTTGTCCCTTGAACCTGGAAGCGACCAGTGCCTTTTTGCGCTGGCAGCTGGTCAAGAGACAGCCAAACCAGCTGTTTGCAACCGTCAACCAGCGTTGTTCTTTTTCTCGAGACGATAGGCTCTCGCGCAACAAGACTCGTCTCTCTGCCCATCCGCCTGTCTGCATCTCGTCCTTTGGACCCCGTCTGCGGTTCTTCAACAAAGCCACCTCAGCCCCTTCATCGACAAAACACCCTTCTCCATCTTTGATTTTCATATTCTTCTCTCTCTTTTCATATTTGCGTTTGGCACCCTGTGCCCGGTCTTTGCATGCGTGGGATAGCTGGATCTTAATGGGCGTCTTTCGGTATATATTTTGGGAAGCAGGTTTTCTTTTTCTTTCTTTTTCTTCTGTCTTTTTAAGCTGAAATATCTTGATATCTTTGGGTCGGCTTTCTGCTTTTTTTTTCATTCCGACTTCTCTCGTTTGCCATGCGCATGGTACATTTTCTTGCGTTCTTATTCCCTTTTACACGAGATACAGAGCAGGAATGGCTATTTGCATTCCTTTTCCTTCATAGGGAGGCTTGATATAGAATTCTACTTATTCTTTCTCTCATCTGACCTACGCTACCGCCTATAAAGACAACCAATGTTCGTAGACAAGCGAGCTCATCCCTTGATAGAGTCTTGGTCATGGCTGTTAGTTGATGATGACGCTGTTAGTACTGTACTTCTCTAGACGATGCCCCGACGCCACCCAGGGAAAGCAATGTTGTGTGCGCATCGACTTGTGACGCGTCGATGCCGCTGCCACGTCGAACGAGACCTCGTGAAGGGAAGACAGAAGACGTTCCTGAAAGGGAAAGGCTGTCCAGAACGCCCACGTGCCAATCTGGGGTGGCTACTTTCGGTCTGCAGGGGAAAACGTCATAGCCTGGGGCTACAGTAGGTGGCCGGTCCTACCTTGAAGGAAACACAAAAAGTGAAAGGGACCGGAGAAGAACGGTCGATTCCTTTTTTTAAAGAGAAGGCGACCGAAAGAAGAAAGAACGGGGACGGGGACGGAATTCCAGCCCATCAGCGTTCAGCTAAATGGGCCCGTCTGACCAATTCTGAGTTTCTCCGCCCTGACTGAGCTGCCAGTCTCCGCCGAGCCTAGCTGTAAGAGTGAGGACCACCGCCCCCGCAAGCTCATTGGGGCGAGTCATTCGGAAGCATATGCTCGCTGTGGAGAGAGGCCTGGCCCAAGTCCTTTTCGCAAATCCGCACTGAACAGCTGCTGAATCGCCTGTGCCTTACCGGTGCCTTCCCCTACAAATCCACACCTTAAAACGGGCAAGAATACCGCAAATGGGCCAGCTGTGGCCGAACCGAGGTATGTATGCGCCTTGCGCCTTCCCAAAGAGCCCGACCGGGGGGGACTTCTTACTGTTGACAGCTCCTTCCATCTTTTGCCAGCTCTTTCCTGTCTCCAGACTTGTCCAAAACCTCATTTCTTCTCCTTTTTTTTCATCTTTCTCTTCTTCTCCTATTATTCCGCCTCCTTTTACACCACGACGGCTTTTCTGCACCAACCTGCGACTTCAATTCTTCCGGGACCTGTTCTTCTTTCGAATTTTCCTTCTCCCACACACCCACACGCCCATCATGTCGAAAACCTTTACCGTGGCCGAGGTCGCCAAGCACAAGACCGAAGATGCCGGCCAGTCATTATTGTTGACAACGGTGTCTACGACATTACTGGTGAGTCTTGTGCCCCTTTTAGCTTTTTTGGGGGGGGGAAGAGGGGGTGAGGCCCCGACTGTGCCACCGCCGCCGCCAGCATCGCTAACATTCTCCCGCCAGGCTTCGCCGACGAGCACCCCGGCGGCGCCAAGATCCTGAAGCGCATGGCCGGCCGCGATGCCACCAAGCAGTTCTGGAAGTACCCACAGCCAAAAGGTCCTCGACAAGTACACGGAGCGCCTCAAGGTCGGCACGGTCGGCGAGGCGGCGAAGCTGTAAGCGGGTCGCGGTCGGGGGGCGGAACACGACAAGCAAGACGGGCACGGTCAAGCGAAGCCAGGCAGAGCCATGAAGCAGAGGCAAGACTCTTTTTTTCGCCGGCGACAATCGACGACAGCGACGAAAGCGACGATAGATGACGGACAGCGCCACACAGAGGACAGTACATATTGAAAGGGCAAACGGCCGTCGATTTTGGTTGCTTTTTTTGGTCATTTCCAGTCACCTGGGCATTTCGGGTGCGATTTTAATGCGAGAGGACACTGTAGTCCCCAAATTCCTGCATAATTCTGTATAATGTACATCATTCCTAAATAGAGCAGTCATTCAATGGTACGACTTCGTGAGAAACATGGATTTCAAGAGTTTGAATCGATTGCACAGCTGTGGCCTCTGCCACGAGAAGGCGTAACTTAAGGACGGTATAAAACTCAACAAAGTCCACAGACCAGCAAAAGCGCGAGATCTTCCTGGCTCGTTGATACAGACAGCACATGAGGAGAGAGGAGAAAGGAAGGGCACAGGATAAAGATAGGAAGAGGCAGAGAACAGATAAGGATAGTCATCATATAATTGAGTACAGAAAAAAAGAGAGAGACAGAGAGAGAGAATTGACAAAAACGCCGAAAGCGCCAGCCGCTGCCGATAATACAAGACCCAAGGCAGAGGTGAGACAGAGTCACCTACTGACGTGGGTTAAAGAAGGTCCAACGCGAAAGAGAGAGAAAGAGAAAGAGAGAGAACAAGGGAGAAAAACAATAAAAGAAGCCCAATGAAAAACAATCCAAACCAGTGGTGGCATTTTCTATAACTCGTTTTTCATAAACGTATAATGAAAATAAGAAATAAAAGACCGACTAGTCAACACCACCACAAACGCCAAAAAACGCCCAAAAAAGCTTGTGGGGGAAACCGGTTTTTTCGTTTATTCAGACGGGCCAGACTGGCCTGTCCCCGTTTGCCCCCTTTTTCCCAGACCGTTCTATTTTTGTGTAAACCGAGGATCCAAAAGAGGGAAGAAAAAGACGGTAGAAAAGAAGAGAGTGCCATATATATATTGACGTGGAAATGTATATATAATATTGTGACAATGAGACAAAGACACAATTTGGAAGGATGGAAGGGGTAAAAGGATAAGCGAGAGGGACTGCGGCGAATGCCAGTTGTTCGCAGTTCAGGTAGCACCATAAGCTGCCGGAGCAGGAGCTGGAGGAGGTGCAGGAGGGGCGGGAGGTGAAGGAGGAGCGGGAGGTGAAGGAGGAGCCGGCAGGGCAGTAGAAGTCGGAGTCGCCTGCGCAACGGGAGGTACTTGTGCAGTAGGGGGTGTCTGCGTGACCGGAGATGCCTTGTGTGGCCGGAGCTGCTGCAAGCGGCTGCGGCGGCTGGGGTAGTCGGACGAGCCTGGGTAACTGGTGCAGTAGCAGCCACTGGAACACCCGGGGCACTTGGAGCAGCCGGAGCAGTAGAAGCAGCGGGAGTGGCAGAAGCAGCTTGAGGTACTGAGGAAGCCGACATAGTTGAAGCAGGGGCAGCCGGGACGGCTTGGGAGACGGAAGCAGCAGGAACAGCCGGAATTATTGGCGGCAGCTGGGGTAGCAGGAGCTGTAGCAGGACCAGGGCTGCAACAGGCACAGAGGCTGCAGAAGGTGCAGGAGGTTCAGGAGGAGCAGGAGGAGCAGGAGGAGCAGGAGGAGCAGGAGGAGCAGGAGCAGCTTGGGCAGCAAGGGGCGGTCTGAGGAACAGAGGCCGCCGGGCAGGAGCTGCTAGGGCTACCGAAGGAGCAGAAGCTGCCGGCGCAGGGGCTGTCACTGCAGGTGCGGGAACCATGTGCTGTCACCGGAGCGGGCGAAGGCGAGGCAGCTACAACAGGCGCGGGGTTGCCGGAGCAGGTGCCGGGATGCGTGCCGGGACAGGCGTCGATGCCAGAGCTGGTGCTTGCACAGGAGCTGGTGCTGGTGCTGCCACTGATGTAGGGTGCCGGGGGCAGGCGCAGACGTTGTTGGAGCAGGCGTCGGTGCAGGCGTCTGTCTCGGCGTAGCTGCTTGCGCTGCCGCCTGCTGTGCTGCCACCCGGGTGCGCATACACCACCTTGGACGCCTCCTGCATAATCAGGTTCTCGGCGCCCTCAATCTCGCGCTTCTCCGAGTCGGTGGCGGGCCGCATCATGGATTGGTCGGTAAACTCGAGCACGCGGTCAATGGCAGACAGCACGAGAGCCTCGGCCATGTCGCCATCTTGCCGCTAATCAGCGACTGGAACGTTTCTTTAAAGGCGACGAGCTTGGCGAGCAGGGCGGGGTCGAACGCGGCAGACTCGGCCATTTGCGACTTGGCCTGCAAAAAGACGCCATACAATATGCCGTCGAGCTGGGCATTCTCGGTGCTCGTGGCCGCCGTGAGGCCGAGGCCCCGGTTGACGACGCCCATAGCCGTCTTCTCCACGTTGTCGCCGAGCGAGCCCGCCTGACGCATGACCTGGGCCTTGAAGAGACGGATGAGGCGCGTCAGCTCCGGCGAGACGGCAGGCTTGAGGTCGGAGGGCGCTGGTGTCGCCGATCCAGGTGTCGCTGCGCTGGCGGGGCCTGCTGTATTCGTCGCGGCCGTGGCAACAGGGTGCTGCTCAGGCTGCGGCCAGGGGCGGGAACGGTCTGAACAGAACCCACACGTTTGCTGCCTGCTGTGCTGCTGTGTCCATGCCGTGCCTTGTCCTTGGACGGGCGTCTGTGCCTGGACAGGAGTTTGCTGCTGCTGATGCTGAGGCTGCCGCTGCTGGGCCTGCTGGGCCTGCTGGGCCTGCAAGGCGGCCTGTTGTTGCTGCTGCTGCTGCTGCTGACGTTGATGTTGATGTTGCAGAGGCTGGTGGGCAACACCGACAGGTCGAGCAGGGGGTGCAGCAGGAAGCGGCTGCTGCTGGACACCGGGTGCAGCCTGGGCAAATTGGGCCGTGCGTAGCTCGTCGTGCTCGACCGATGGGTAGATGACTGTGCTCTGTGCCTGCTGTGGTTGCGCCTGGCTCTGGGCAGCTCCGGCTGCAGCACTGTTGAGAGCTGGGACGCTGCTGCTGCTGCTGGTCTTGGAGACCACCGACTGCTGGCTGGACGTGTTTGCTGCTGCTTGTTGCTGTTGCTGCTGCTGCTGCTGTCTGCTGCTGCGGAAGCAGCTGGGGTTGGGGAGGAGGGGCCATCGAGCCGGGGACGTGCTGCTGCAGTTGCTGGGGCTGTTTGCTGTTGCGGCGTGGACGGCTGGCCGAGGAAGGGAGACTGGGTCTGGACCTGCTGCAGCTGTTGAAGGAGTTGTTGCTGCAGTTGTTGTTGCTGTTGCATATGTTGCACTTGTTGCTGCAGTTGTTGTTGTTGTTGCTGCTGGGGGAGGTAACCTTGCGAAAGAACCACCTCCTCCAACCACGGCACCCGCCTGCTGGGCCCACTGCGCGTTGTAGTTCTGGAAACGCCCGCGCCGTTGGGGTGGTCCGGCGAGTGGGCCTTGCGCTTCTTGCCGGCGTCAAGCTCGACGCCGGGCACACGGTGCCACAGCCCGGTCGTCTCGTCCTTGCGGAAGGCGTCGTTGCCAATCAGGTTGTGGCGCACGCTGCTCTCCCCAGCCCTTGGTCTCGACCGAAAAGTAATAGTACACGTACTTCATCTGGATGCGCTTGTAGATCTGCTTGAGGTGCAGGCCGTGCGGCATCACCTCTGTCAACACTTTCGTCGATCAGAACGCTGTAGTTCTTGTTAGGCTTAGCCATCTGATCGGTAGTGTAGTCCGCGGCCTTTGAGCACCAGCGGCGGCGTCTTGTGGCGCTCGGCGCGCTTCGGCACAGGCGTGTTGTTCTCGGGCGCCACTCAGGCTGTTGCCGGCCGTATCCACCTCCATGTAGCCACCGGCACCATCATCGATGAAGCTGCCGTCCTCGCCGATGCGCGGCTTGCGCGGCTTGTACTTGCGCTTCTCGGGACGGTCCTCGGCGCCCTCAGGCAGCGGGTGCTTCCGGGGCCGGCCAACCTTTCTCTTGATCGGCGTAAGTCCGTCCTGGGCCCGGCGTGCCTGGTGTACCGTTCGGGCCGCCGAAGCCGCCACCGGGCGTGGCCATGTTAGAGCCGCGCAAGCCAGGGGTGCTAAACTTGCGTGGCGTACGCGTAGCTCTGTGCATCCGAAGACCCGTCGGGTGTGCCGGGGACCATGTCGAAGCCCGTCTGCTGCAGGTTGTTGGTGTTGCCATTGCCGTTGCCGTTTGCCGTTGCCGAGGCTCATGGCCAGACCGTTGGCGCCGACAGCAGTGCTGTGGGTGTTTCCGTTCAGGTGCTGCTGTCCGTTGGCAGCTTCGTTGCCGTTGCTGCTGCCACCGTTGGTGAAATCCATGGAAGCCGCCGCTAGAGCAGCGCTGGCGTCCAGGCCCGCAGGCACGTCCTGGCCGAGCGCCTGTAGCAGCATCTGCGCGGTCTGCTGGTCGAAAACGTCCATGTTGGAGTCGTTGGGGGTCGTTGGGGTCGTTGGCAACGCCATTCATAAAGTCCGAGATGGCCGGCTGGTTGACGGCTGCCTGCAGCAAGTGCAGGTCGTGCATTGTGGACGTCGTTGTCGGCAGGCTGGTCGTGTTGCTGCTGTTGTGCCTTGATTTTTCTTCGACTTTAGGTGGGCTGGCGATTGTATATGTGCTAGAGCCTGCCGATCCGCCTCCGACTGGGACTGGTCTTGGATGAGCTTCAGCTGCAACTGCTCCAGTTCATGCTGCTGGCTGCTTGTCCATGTTGAAAGCCGGCAGTGGTGCCCGCTGGGCAGACAGCTCGGCAAATTGGCTGTTGTTGTTATTGTTGTTGTTGTTGTTGTTGCTGTTGTTGGAGCCGTGGGCTGCCAACATTGCCTGCTGCGCCTGATGCGGCCGACGGGTGCTGGCCGAGCGCGTCAGGCATCTTCTGTGCCTGCTTGTCCTTGTTGGGCTTCTTGTGCTTGTGTCTCATGGACTGGATGGCCTTTTGCAGCAGTGTCTCCTGTTCAGGTGCCAGGCCGCCCGCCTCGATGCGAGCCTTCATTTCGCGGATAGAGAAGAGACCGTTCTTGGGTGGACGTCCGGGCCCGCGTTTCTTAGGCTGGCCCTCCTCGTTGCTCTCGCGGAAGGGCTGCATGATCTCGGCAATACCGGCGAGCTGCTCGTCCATCTCGGCGGCGGCGGCCATGGCCCCCTCGTCCCCCGCTCGCAATGCAGAGCTCAAGCTCGTACCAGCTGCAATCGTGTGGCCGCCTTCGGTAGGAAGTGGCCGCATAGTCGAGAGACCAGCACCACCGCTACCACTAGGGCCGGCTTGCCCGACTCCTTGTGAGCCCGACTGACGCCGTGCCGCATTGTTTGCGTTTGCTGGCGACTGGGCCGCGACAAGATGCTGCATGTCGCCGCCCAGCGCAGACATACCGGCCAGGCCGTTGGGATAGTACCGCGCAACAGCCGAGGTGGATGCTTGCGGCTGCCCTGTGGCTCCTGCTGCTGCTGCTGCTGCTGCCAGCTCGAGCGGATCGTCCTCCTCGCTAGTGTCACGGGCATGCGGTGACAGAACATTGTTGCGCTCAAACTCAAAGCTGATTTCTTTGCCGCCCGTGGCCTGTGCAGCGCGGTCGGCCTTTCTCTTGTTTTTCCTGGCGAGTACTGCGGCGAGTGTGCCGCCTCCAGTCTCCGAGTTTCCGCCTGTCATACCGTGCGGCACGCGGCTGATATCGAACTGGAAGTGCACGTCCTTGATCTGTACCATGTCGCCGCTGCGCAGCGGCTCCGTCGTCTCGGTGATGTGCTTGTCGTTGATGAAGAAGCCGTTGCCGGTGCAGCGGCGTCGCCTCAAAGACGCCCGTCTCCTTGTTGAAGCAGATCTTGACGTGCTTGCGCGAGATGCGCGGGTCCGCTGGATCATGCCGTCCAAGTCGTCGCCGCCTGAATGGATGCCCACAAAGGCCTCGACGTCGGCAGACGGCCATGTACTCGAGCACGTCTGTCAGCGTTCGCTGAGCCGGGAGTGTGCGAGATGTATTCGCGGTTCGAGACGGGTTCGGGTGCCGCGAGGGTCGTTGGGGTCATTGTTTGCGTCGTCGTTGCCGGCGTTGTCGGTATTCTCCAGCTGCTGCTGTTCGCCGGCCTCGCCGGCCACGCTGCTCTGGGCGCCGCCGCTCTGCGAGTGGGAGCTGGCCGGCCGCGACTGCGATTGCGACTGTGGTTGCGACTGCGTCCTTCTTGGGCGTCTGCGGCGCTCCAGAGCCAAAGCCGGGCCAAGAAAGCCGCCCTCCTCACTGAAAAAGGACTCGGTTTTGTAGCGGTTTTTGCGGGCCGCCACGGCGGCTGCCACGGCCTGGTCGCCCGGGTTCTTTTGGATGTCATCGAGCATGCGTCGGGCGTGCTCAATAGCCAGCTGGTCCCGGCCGATCAGGATGCTGAATGTGGTCATGTGGAAGACTGCATCCGCAAACCGCAGCCGGGCAAAGGCGCGGATGTGGTCGCCGCCGCGCGGACCTGGCGCACCCGCTGGCCGTTGGCCTTGGCCTTGCCCTTATCTTTGCGCCTCCGGCTGCTGATGCTGTGGTCGTTCTGGTCATTCTGGTCATCAGGCTCATTCAATTCTCCGAGATCCTTGTCGTCTGCTGCCCGTCCAAGAGAGCATCGATCTCGTCCTTGTCCAGCTGCAGGTGCATCGTGGCCGGGTCGAGGAAGGCGGCCGCATCGGCGTGGGCGTTCGGCGGCGTGCCAAACATGTTGTCTGACAGCGCCCCGGACGCGGTGTCGGCGGAATTCATCGCTGCAGTCGAGGCAGCTCCTTCGCCGATGGCGTTTGGTGAGAGTGTGTCGAGATAGCCCCAGTAGATGCGGTAGGGGCGCGTGGGTCGGGGGGCCCGTCGCAGATGTAGACGTGGCCGTCGCAGTCAGTGGCGACGGTAGGGTTTTTGTAGATCACGGGTTCGACCGAGGTGGTGGGCGGATGCTGGACAGCTGAGCGTATGGAAAACAGAAGTGTACTGACCGTCGATGCAAACAATGAATTCGTCGTCGTCGTCGCGGGGAGGAAAGAGGCAGGGCGGTGTGCCAGGCTGCATCATGATTGGCTGAAATTGCCAAGTTTAAAAAAATTTTTGGCAAGAGAGAACAGGCTAGTGGGAAAATAAAGTGGGGTACTTCCCGATAGGCCAATTAAGTTTGCGCTCGGGAACACGCAAAATACAGCGGGTCTATTGTTATCCCGGCCAATCACGTCTTAGCTCTGGACTCAAGGAAGGCGGTCGAGGTCAACAACAATGGTAAGTCGAAGTGTGGGCTTTAGATGTTTTTTTACCAATATTTGGAAAGGGCACGAGGTGTGAGGAGTGGTCTTGATATTGGTAGGAGCTGTTGTTTTGCAGTTTTTGTCAAAGGAAAATGTCCAAATGTAGGTGCTCGCCCCGCGGCTGTCAATATGAATGCAGACAGCTGAAGGGTAGATGAAACATCGACAGATGCGCAGATGGCCGTCACAAAACAAAGAAATGGGTAGGAGGGGATGGGAGATGAGATGAAAGGGTGATGGAGAAGAAAGTAAAGATTTTGAAGGTCTTCTCTCTACGGCTGGACAACGGGGGTTTTATATTTGAGAGAAGCGAGGAAGGAGCTACGGGCAGCAGCTTCGCCCCCAGCGCAGTCATGAAGCAGAGAATATGAGAACAAGAAGGGCATGTGATGGTCGAGTGGCATGCCAGCATCAGCAGAGATCTAGTGGAAAGGCCCAGGGTTAATGTTAAGAGTCAGCAATGGACAACTCGTGCAAAAAGGGGAGAGCCTCAACCCTAAAAGCATCGTGATATTAATGTATTATTCCTTGGTTTCTATCTTTTAAAGATGTCTCGATATACAGTTTCTGCTGCAGGCTACTTCCAAGCTTGAACTCTATTGTCTAGGCATGTGGTATTATGTACAAAAAATCAGCTTTTTGCCTTTCATCCTTATACATGTGGCAGTAGGAAGTAAGGTTAAGATATGGCAACATAATAAATAAAATAAAGTTCAAAATAAAATAAAATAAAACCAATGAGAAATGACGAGAAAAACAGCACAATAAAAACTAGAAAGAGAAGAGAAATACAGAGAGACACCACCCCGACCCCTACGACAGCAGTGCTCTGTTTTCGCCGTGGCCAGGACGGCGGAGAAGGTTGCGGCTGCTGCGACGCTCCTCGAGCTTGTCCGCCAGGCGATACGCACCGTGGCACACGAGCCCGGCAACGAAGCCGACGGCGTCGTTCTTGAACGCCAGCAGACAGCCGGCCGTCATTAGCATGACCGTCCACCGCTCGCGCTTCTGGATGGCCGTAAACGAGCTGCCGCCCTGGCGGCTTCCTCACCTCCGCTCCCACGCAGCGAGGCGTGCGAGGTGGACGTGTTGAGCGATGCACCCGCCGAGGCCAGCTCGAGACCGGCCGCAAGCACGAGCACGCCCAGAAGGCTGCGCGGGAACACGCGCAGCAGGTCGAGCAGCGTCTCGCCCAGGAACAGGCCAGCAGCAGCTTGGCGGCGCCCAGTAAGACCACGCTGGCACCGCTGCGTGCACCGAAGCGGTACTGCACGGCGAGTCCGCCCGCACCGTGGCAGACGGGCATGGCCACCAAACCAGCAGCCAACGAGGTTCATGGCGCCGACGCTGCAGCCGAAAGCGGTGACGGACCGTGGCGGGGGTAAACGACGAGGATGACAACGCAAGCGACTTCCAGCAGAGACGGGGTGAAGAGCTCCTCTGCCAGAGCCGAGACGGCCACGACAGAGTTGAGCGTGGTCAGCGGCAGCTGCGCAATGGCCATGGCCCAGGCGTGGCGGTCGAGCCAGTGCGGCAGCACGACGTGGGGATGCCAGATGGCGAAACGGGGCAGATGGTGGCTGGCACCGCCGCCGACGTGCAGCACGCCACGACAATGGCAATGGCGAGGCCGACGACAAACACGACCAGAGCATAGGGCAGGAACAGCGGCCCGCCGCGCGCGTGGCTGGAAGCTCCCGAAGGCGCCATCCGCTGCGTCAGGACCAGCCCGACAAACGCTGCCAGTGCCCACAGCCGGTTGTCCAGCACGGACGGGCGGTCCAGCCAGCCCAGGTTGCCCAGGAGGCTGCTGTTGCCGGCCGAGATGACCAGTGACAGGCCCGCGCCCAGCTGGATGCCCTTGACCACGGGCACGGGCACGACGTCGGCGAGGCGGCGCAAGCAGGCCCGTGACAGCGAGGAGCAGCACGGCAGCACTGACCAGCGCGCCGGCGGCCACGGTGTCGCGCAGCGAAGCTCCCTCGGCAATGGCGGCAGCGGCAATGGCCTTCATGGGCTGGACAGGGAGCGGGGATGCCGAACCAGAGGCCTGAGGCGATGTTGAACAAGCCCGAGAAGACGAGCGTCGACGACAGCGAGACAGACCCTTGCAGGGCGAGCGCAGCCATGAGCGGCAGCAGAGTGCCCAAGTCGCCGAGGGCGCCCGAGATCTCAGCTAGCGGACTGCGGCGGAAGGTTTGCGCGTTGTAGCGGGCGCTCTGGGCCACGCGCTGCCAGGGCCATGTCCCAGCCATTGTGAGGTTTGAGAGGTGATGAGATGTGGAGATGTGGAGTGCGGGAATGTGTCGTGAATGTGTTTCTCACAGCCCCTGGGGCTCTTCACAAGATGCTGGCAAGATGACTCGACTTTGAGTACCGTAAGAAAAGGGAGGGAGAAAGGACGTCGTGATCGTGATGCCATCTGCCTGTTCATCCGTGAGGGGTTGCGATGTCGCCGGCGATACGACTTAGCGCTGAAGATTAGCGTCCGTTGATGGCGGTTAGCAGTGGACTTTGGGGCTTTTTGGCGCAGTCTGGCGCTCTTTTGGCGCTCTTTTGGCGCTCTTTTGGCGCTCTTTAGGGCACTCTACGGTGGGAACCGCCCGTAAGACACGCGGAGTGGGCTATCCGCTGCAAACGACAGGCGGCTCCCCTGCCAAGGCCGCTGACAGCGTTTATAGTCACGTAGAAGTATATCAAGGTCGTCAACAGACCAAAATCAACAGAAAGAGGAGGGATAGATTACGTCGACCATTGACGGCAGGAGCGATCAGCATGCTGGCCAAAACTGCCCGTAGCAAGGCCATCGAGCGACGAGGTACCCAAAACCACACAATAGGAAAGAACGGCGCAGGAGCATACGTTGTCATGTCGTATGCCGGGCGCACTTCTGCATCAAGATTGAACACAAGCCGTGATCGATTTCATGACGGCAAGTCCAATGGGGCCAAGCTCCAAGGTGATGAGTCTGGGTATGGGTTGGCGCGCTTTCCTCTTGCAGAGCGAGCGAAACGTATGTATTACGAAAGAAGGGAAGGAAGAGAAGGGAAGGTGCAGGCCGCCTATGAGGTTGACCCACTGACGTCATTTGACACAACAAATCAAGCGCCAGTCTCCACCCGCCACACAACTCGACTCGACGACATGACGACTTTGCCGATGCAGACAATTAACTTTCGATTCAGATGACCACGCCTTGTAATATATGCCCAATGAGAACGCTTTTTTGTCTAGGTGGTGTAGCGTCAAGATTGAGCTGCAAGGGCTGGCAAGGAAACAAATAGGTGCGTTTTTGTTAAAGTTCACGGCAAAGTTCACAGCAGAGCAACAGTTTAGTAAGTTTTTGACATGTTTATATTGTAGAATTCTTATTTAAGTAAATTTTTATTGTGGTAAGATACAGTTTGATGGGGTCCTAGAATCTAGGAGCTGCCGATAGGGGATGGGGAATGGGATTCATAGAATATAGATAGAGCTGGTGGTCAGGGGGAAAGCAGAGGAAATGCAGCGAAATGTTGAAGCAGTGGAAACATAAGTCTTCGTCAAAAGGATCGTGAGCGAGTTCCGCCATGGCGGCCCTCCTTTGTCGTTCGTACACGGTATTAGTTGTTGTCGAGACTCGTCTGAGAATCATCGACTTCTTGCGTCGAGGTTTCATGTTGGCATTAACAATAATGTGTGTTTTGTGTTGTTGTGATGCGCTTAGAAGAAGCGGCGGCGGCGTGACGGCTGGACGTAGGCAGGGTCGACCTTGGCTGAGGACGAGACGTGGCGCTGGCTGTGCATGCGGGCACTGCAGCACGAGAAGAACACAACCAGGGTGCCGAGCAGCGAGCAGATGGCGGCAACCAGAACTAGCCAGATGGCGGCGCCGTACTTGGCTGTGGCGTTGGAGTTGCTGTCGTTGACGTGGTCCTTGATGGTGTGGAAGAGGACAAAGTCGCAAATGAGGGCAACGGCAGTGATGATGAACGTGATCAGCGAGACAAAAGCGCCGAGGAACGAGCCAATGACACCGGCGCCGACGGCCAGCAGGAAGGCGATGAAAGCAACGCCCGTGGCAAATAGGGTGCAGGATCATGACGCGGGTCAGGGCCTTGGTCGAGTCTTCCGCGGCCGTCGAGAAGGAGGTGCTGACATCGGCGGCCGTGACAACCGCGGCAGGGTTGTAGCCAACCTTCTTGGGCGAGCAGGCGTCGGCGCCGCCGGTGTTGATGGAGCAGTAGCCAAAGGTGCCAAAGGTCAGGGCCGGGTTGCTGCCACTGGAGGAGGCATCGTTGACCTCGACCTTGAGCAGCGAGATGCTGTTAACGACGGGTGCTGAGATGGTAGCAACGAGCAGCAGGATCGTCGCGGCGAACAGCAGGAAGCTGCCGATGTGGTGGAAGAAACCAGTGCGCGGCCATTGTTGTGGTAGGGAAGAGGGAAAGGTCAAGTGAAGTGAGTGGCTGGGAGACTTGGAGAGAGAGTGTGTGTGAGAGAGGGTTGGAAAGGGCTGTCAAGGCTGAAGTGTCTTATGAGACGGGAATGTAAACTATAGAATGAGAATAGGATAAGAGGTAGTAAAAACGCGGTGTGGAAGGGGCGGACGAGGCTTGATATAAATGGCTGGGAGAGGCGTGAGAAGAGATGAGCCTGTGTGGGTGGAAGGAGGAATGTACGGAGTATGAACGAGTCTATTACGAGACGGGTTTCAGGCAGTGGGCCTGGGCACAAACAACACAGCACGACCAGACAGCAAACGACCTAGGCTGAGGCCGGGCTTTGTCCCAACTAGGCAAATACGCAGAAACAAGCAGAACCAGAAAACAAGG
Organism: Sporothrix curviconia; assembly: GCA_016097085.2. Lineage (NCBI taxonomy): Eukaryota > Fungi > Ascomycota > Sordariomycetes > Ophiostomatales > Ophiostomataceae > Sporothrix > Sporothrix curviconia. Next base: position 80,338 of record JADMNF010000104.1, on the reverse strand, counting down.
CGCCGATCGTCACTGACACGCCGAAAAAATTTATGTGCTCGACCTCTCCCGCGTGATACTGCAAACATCGTCACTGGCAGGGACATAGGCCAAGATCAAGCATACTCGTACATGACAGCTGGGTGTGCTCTCTGGGCGAACAAGCGAGCAGGGGTGGTGTGGTGAGACAGGGGTGCGACGTCATAACCAGAGACCAGTCGTCGACGACAATGAGAGCGGACGAGACGAGAGCACAGCACGAGCGAGATGGGCCACGGCAGTGCCTCTGTGCCTCTGTGCCTCTGTGCCCTGTTCGATCTCGTGCCGTCACGGCTGCCTCCCTTGACCTTTTGTGGCGCATTTCTTCTCCCTTTTTTTTTCCTCTTGACGTCAAGCCCGTGCAGCCCACCAGCCACGATTCGTCCGGCCCACTGAAAGAGTCTGGCTCCACGGTGGCGTTGTCTCTTGTCTTGCCTCGGCCACACTGGACGCGCAAACTCTCGGGCGCCCTGCAGAGAAGAGCCCAGACCTTGAGCCCAGGCCTACTGGATAACTGAGAATACACTGCCACACTCAAAAAAGAACAGTGAATCGGGCCCGCAGAGGCAGACGCATCTCGGCAGTCATCCGCAAATCATACGCTGGAAGAAAGGAAAAAGAAAGAAGAAAAACAGAACGACAGAAAGAAAGGCGGGACAGCATCTGCCGGGCGCAGACTGTGCAAAATTCCACTGCACCGTGCGGCTCTCGCAGACCGCCAGACGGTTTTGTTTTCTTACTTTTTCTTCTTTGTTTTTATTTTGCTTCCGCTTCCGTTTGCTGACCCGCATGTCACGGTCAGAAGCCCGTGTTTGGCATTCCTGTGCCTGGAGCCAGCAGGCACCGTCATTCGTCAAAGTCCTTTTCCCTTTGTTTTTGTTTTTGTTTTTGTTTTTGTTTCTTGTTTGCTGTGTTTTTTACTCTGCTCTATTTTTTAGTGGAATGGTGTTTTTCCTCTATGCATTTGCTAGCGTGTCAGTCCACGCTCATTGACTTTCCGCCCAGGGTTCAAAGGACTGCGAACGGGAAAGGGCAGCGCTGGGGCGAGGAAAGAGGTTGGCCTGGCGTACGAGTATTGATATCGTCATCACGCGGCAGTGGTGTGGCTGGCTGGAAGGGAAGGACCTTTCCAAGAAAGAAAGGGTAAAAGTGGGTCTCCTGGGGCTGGAGCCAAAGGAAATGGAAGCAGAGTTGAATGGAAGGAGCGATGGGGAGACAAAGAGAAGGAAAGAATAAATAAAATAAAAATAAAATAAAATAAAATAAAATAAATAAAATAAAGTAAAATAAAATAAAATAAAATAAAAAGGCACGAGTAGAGCACCTTGGTTCACCGCGAGAGGCCGTTACGGCGCCGTGATCTATGATACGTACTTCGTACAAGTTACATGTAGCACGCTGCAAAGCTAGCTTCTGGCTGTTGGCGAAAGACACGAAAGCAGTCCCACTTCATCGTCATATCTCTCCACAGTCCATCTCACGATATTTTCTTGTGTGCAGGTAAATGGAGGAACCCGAAATGGAGGCATCCAGACCTGTCAAAGAGATCGCGAGGGGCTCTTCCTTGCTTTTTGGTCCGTTCCCTGATTCTTTAACGTGCCATCAAGATAGTTAAACGGACTACGTACTCCCTTGAAAGTTTAGCTGCGATGGGGAGAAAAAAAGAGTGAGAAAACATAATTTTCTTGGAAAGCCACTCGAGGATGTGACATCTCCGCGACAGAGCTCGGACAAGGGGCTGTTTTGGCGGTCTTTGCTCTGTTTTGGTGTGGCTCATGCACCAACACCAAATCAAATAACGAAAATGAGGTCAGCGGAGGTCAGTGTGTCTTTTCTACTTTCTTTTTTTTTTTTTTTGAAAAAAAAAAAATCTTTCTCTTTTGGTGTCTTCCGCCTTGATCAGCCCCTGTCCAATAGCTGGCAGGCTGGGTCTGGGCGTTGTTGGCGGGACGTCACAGGGGGTTCTCTACAGATCGGAGCAACCAGAGGCAATCGCCACAATGTCCTTTTTTTTGTCTACTTTGTAGTCTGGGGCGGGTCGGATTGCTTCCGCTCTGTCATATGTCAGGAGGGAAGGAAGCAGAGAGAGAACGGAGAGGGGACAGAAAGAAGGCAAAATAAATGATGCATGCCATCTGTGAAAACATGCAGGACTTTCTTGCTTCATCCTTGAATGGCTCGGTTCTATGCGTGTCCGAATAGGCAAAAGAGAAGACACGGGGACAAAAGAAAGGAAATGCACCCGAGAGAGATGTGACAGCTCATAGCCGGATTGCAGGGTGTTCGGGTCAGGATGCGTTGTGAAACAAAAGAGCAAGGGCACAGCAGGAGGGGTCAGAAGAAAAGACAGGCAGGCTTAAAGGAGAAAAACGCCAGAGATGAGCGGTCTGTACTGCGGCCGAATTGTGATGAGCTTTCATTCAGATCGCCAGACAGTGAAAGACATTATCGAATAAAAAGAGTACGGTGAGACACGCAGGGCCCCGCAGACATTGGTGCACTTCAAGAGAAGCAGAGAGAGTTGATGATCACCCTGCACTCTTCGCAAGCCGGCTGATTTGATTTGCGGCTGAGGACTGAAAACCAGAAGGGCAACGAAAGACGGTGAACTGCATGTTCATCACATTTCTTTTGGATCACAGTCCAACAGTCCACTTTGGCCAAAAGAAGCCAGGAAGGCGAGAGTGAAGCAAGCTCTACAGAACCATTCCCCTATTTGGAGTACTTCAGCTCGTGAGCATGGGTTCACACTGCAGCCAATCCCTCACTCAGACTGCCCAATCCCCGAACGCCACATACTATCCTCATGCCGAGAAGAGACCGGCCAACGAGACAAGGCGATGCTCGTCACAGAGCACACCGGCACGTCGTCTAGGAGTAGCGCGAATGAAGAAAGCCAAAAATTCGATATGCGTACCCGGCGAGAGACAAAAGAAAAGGAAAAACAAAAGGAGAAAAAGATGTAGAAATAGAAATAGAAATAGAAATAGAAAACTTGTCTACACAGAGTAAACGCAGTGCAGGGGTAAAGTCCAAAAGGGTAAATCCAAAAGAAAAAAAAAATCAAATTCTGAAATAGCCAAAACAGTAAACAAATAGAGAAACGAATAAAACAAATGTGACAAAATAAAACAGAAGATATAAAGCAGACTGTCATGTGTTTTTTATCGTACCCGGGTAAAACCCCACGCCCCATACCCTTACCTCTCACCGTCTCACAAAGTCCCATCCCCCTTTTAATCTGCCATTGGCCGGTCCACCAGCGTCACGGCATGCTGCGAGTGGCGGTGGCTGCCCGATTCGTCGACGTTGCCGATGTGCTCGACGCGCCGGCTGCTGGTGCTGCTGTCGATGATCCTGCAGCCGCCGCTGATGCGCCACTGCCTGCTACCAGGGGCGCCATACGCCGGCCGCCAACGAACCGCGTGCTGTTGCGTTCACACTGTTGCGGCGGTCAGCGGCGAGCCGGGCGACGCGCCGTCGGCAGGCATGGCCGAAGCGTCGAGGCCCATGAGACCACCGCTGACCGAGGACAGGTCGACGGCCGGCGCACCGTTGCTGGCGGCACCGCCGTCGCCCGGCACTCGAGGCTCGACCGCTTGATGCCTAGGATGGGTCCGATGCTCTGGCGATGACGGTCGCCCGACGACGTCGGCTCGTCTGGATGGGGAACCGCGTCTCAGGTCCGCCAATGCTGCGGTCGCGGCGGTGCGTGCTGGCACGCGGGCTGGGCGCCGGTGAAGTGGCGCGGCTGCGGCTGCCGTTGGCCTTTTCCAGCAGCGCGCGTGTGCGCTCCTCCATGTGCGCCTTGCGGTGGCTCTCGTCCGTGCTAATGGCGCGCGGCCGGCCACCAGCACCAGCAGCACGCCAGGGCGGCGCCTGGACCACCCGAACCCAGGGCGCGGCAGCGCTGCCACCCGACGGCCGCTTCAGTGATGATGAATGTGTCAGTGCCGACAGACGCTTGAGCTCCGAGAAAATGGCGTCCTTGTGTGCAAAGAGGTCGCGCACAAGGCGGTAGGCGTGGCGCTCCTCCATGGTCAGCGAGCTCTCGACGCGCGCCGCAGCACGCACGGCGCAATCGTCGTCGCTAGGGCTGCCACGTAGTCTCGTCTGCCGAAGTCAGCTCGATCAGGCGCGTAAAGTGGTTCATGCAGGCGTCGAGCGTGGCAATGTTGGTCAGGCGCAGCTGCGAGAGCGTCTGCTGCAGCACGGCACGCGGTGTGCGTCGTCGGGCGCGTCACGCGCGCGGGCGTCTGGTAGATGGTGCGGATAATCTCGTACACGTGGGAAGAAACAAGAGAGTCGGGCAGCTCGCGCAGGTAGAGCTTCAGCAGGCTGGCAATGGTCGGAATGTCATACTCCTGCAGCACGTCGGGTGAGAACGTCTTGCCGTGGTTGACCTTGGCGCGCAGCTTGTGCACCTGTACAGCGGCACGTCAATCAGCCACACGTTGCGCCGTGCCTCGAGGTCGGGTAGTGTGGTCGAGATACGTCAGTAGCGTCGTGACCACAATGGGCACGCGCTTCTTGTCGGCGCGCGCGCGTGCCTCGAGGTCCACGCCAAACGTCTCCTCATCCACGCGGTTTGTAGTAGTTCTCGTACGTCACGACCTTGGGAATGAAGCTGCCGGTGCGGTAGTTCTCGAGCAGATACCGTAGATCGCCCAGCGGCTGCACGGTCTCCTGTAGAGCACGAGTTTGTCGACCGTCGACTGCAGGCTCGGAATGACGTTGCTGATGGTGCCCGAGAAGTCGAGGATAACCGTCTTGATGGCCTTGAGCGGTCCAGCTCGCAGCGTCGAGGAAGCGCAGGTGGTCGAAGATGGCCTCCTCGAGCTCGCATCGCAGGTCGTCGAGCTTGCGCACGCCGGCCTTGTAGCGCTCGTCGGCCTCGCGTGCCTCGCGCCGCATGCGTCGCTGGGCGTCTCGTTGGGTATGCCGTGCCCAGCACGTTCCACTTCTCGAGGTACTCGTTGACGGTGCGATGACGGGCGAGTCGATCGAGTTGGGATCCGTGCCGCAGCCGTCAGCGAGAACGTGCGGCCCAGCGTGGCCTTCTTCTCGGGCACGCCGCCCAGCTGGAACGCCCGCGCCGCCACTGGTAAAACATCTTTGAGCTATTGGCAAACGTGTTGCCGACATTGCCACGAGCCGCAGAAGCCGTGCGTGACCAGGTTCTGGCACATGCGCTCCGCGTAGCTCACGCTGCTCGTGTTCATGTTCTTCTGCAAGTACTCGACAATGTCGGAGCCGGCCGAGGTGTTCTGATACGTGCCGAGGATGGGCACCTTGGTCTCGCCAATTTGATGTTGTTGAGCATGGCGCCAGATCTTCTTGACCTGCTCGGGGGTACGTCTCGTCGCCAATTTCAAAGGGCTCTTCCTCCTCCTCGGGCTCGCCTCCTTCTCGACCTTGATCTCGGGATGTTGGCCTTTGGGCTCGTCTCCGGGTCCTGGAACGCCAGCTTGTTCTCCTCCTCCAGGTCTCGAGCAGCCGCGACTTGTTGAAGTAGTTGTTGCGCAGCTTCTTGACCAGCTCGAGCTGGCGGTCGTGCGTCTTGATGCGCCCCTGCAGCTTCGTCCTCCGGCTGTCCTGGATGCGTGCCTCGTGGGCGTCGCACCAGCGCGAGAAGGGTTCACGACGAGGTCACGGATGTTCTGCGCAATTTGCGGTGGTTGCGGGCGCGTCCTCCATCTCTGTGCGCACACCCTCGTATCGCCTGCGCACGCTGGCGCCGTCGTCCCGTGAGAAAACCGCCCTGCCCTTGTCCACGGCCATGGGAATGTCGCCCAACCGCTGGCCCGTACACCTCCTCGGCCTCGGCACGCATGCGCGCCACAATCAGCAGTTGCGGTCCTCAATAACGCCCTGCTGAAGCTTGCCAAACAGGATGCCAGGCCTAGCAGGAAAGGGGGGAGAAGAAAAAAAGAGTCAGCAAGTGTCTTTCTTGCAGCAGTATCTCAGAATCTCAGAGAGGGGATAACCTACCTGCGGCATAGTCCGAGGACCAGAAGGAGTCGGCGAATCCAGGCATGGCGGGCAGCGAGGATGGCGACAGGGAGAAAGGGAGGAGGGAGTAGGGTTGTGTGTGTCGAGACTCGAGATGCAATCGCATTAGAGCCGAGCTGCGTCAAGCCGCGTCGTTTCGCCAGGCGATACAAGAGGCGCGGCGGCGGCCACGAGTAGACACGGCTGGTGTGCGTTTTGGGTGACAAACGAAAGCAGAGGGACGGGAAACAGCCGCCGTGCGGTATGGTGCTGCAGTGCTGATGCTGGGTCGCTGAAAGTGAAGCCGTAGCTGCAAAAATTCGTGATATCGTCAGAAAGGGCCAAAATTGGGTCGTTTTAGGGCCAGGGCCACGCCACGGGAGAAAGCTGTCGAGCCGGAAGGAGGATGTCTGCGGGAAGAAGAGAGCACGTCCAGAGCACAGGCAAAGGACAAAAGAAGGATCGCTGGCCGGTTGTCGAACAAACGAGCGTTGTGGTGGCTACGTAGGAAAATGCAAAAAGAGAGCAGCGAGGAATACGATGTGCTGCGAGCTGTAGAAAATAACAAAACGTTGAAGCACCACACTGCACAGAGAAGAAGGCACAGGCCAGCCAAAGCCAAACCCTGGCCTGGCCTGGCCCCGTCAGCTTCGTGATATGCAGCGCAAAAGGAAGGAATGGTGCAGGCGCCTTGTGCAGCAAAAGACTGGACCAGCCAGGGCCCAATTTGGAAGGACTGACTGTGCCGGCGCCATCCCCCTGTTGCAAGCTTGTGCATATGTACTAGTGTGGAGCGCTCCTTCCCTGTGAAGCCTGCGAGCCTGCTTTCATCCTCTTCAGCGCAATACGAGTACAAGTACGGATTACTGTGCTGGCTGACACGGCACACAGTATAGCGGATACCTGTACGAGTACGAGTAGCTCATGTTGACGGGCGCTGATTGGCCATTTTCAGCTCCTTTTAAGGACCAGCAGCGGACTCGTGGGACTCACTGTGGGCTTGGGCTTTTGGGGGGGCATTTGGCGGAAGGAGCGAGAAAACGCTCGTTGTGGAGGAGGCCCCAAAAGACCCCAGGAGTGGCCCTGCAGCTTACACAGTCCTTCCAGGTCCCTGTGGCGTACAGTGACGTTATGCAGGACCTGGTTTTCTACGAGTACAGCCGTGAAACAGAAGAGTGGCGAAACGAAACGGCAGCCCCTGTAAATTTCGCACTGTGTACACAGGCATGTACATGCTGTTAAAGACAGTGCTAATATTATTTGGTACACGGTGTTTCCTGATCGAGGGCGCAAACAGTCTTGGTCACGACGAGGCATCACATAAACAATCCACTCGTGCAGAGTGTAGATAATAGTCGGTCGATGCAGTGCATCTATATCCAGTGAATCCGTTGGAGCTGTCCATGTCAGTTGCTCGATGCACGTTGCCGTGCCTAGGCTATCGGCTTCTTGGCACAGTGTACAGACAGTGTATCTTTATGCGCCTGGCGCTTCAGTCCCGCACTGTCCTTGGACCTGCCGAGACGAGCGATAGCGAGGCTGCCGACTTCTAGCCATATTCGTTATCAGAGTGCCCCTGACTGCAGGCAGATGGCGACATCAGTGCATATTGCTGGGCGGCACCTTCCTTGACAACCGAAAAGCAGCGTGACTGCCGGTTTCGTCCGCTTTTCTAATAGAAAGTTCAGAGTATCACGAAACCAATTCTGGCGACATCAGGAACAGCACAGCACATCCTCTCACCCATGGCCTCCTACGTGACGAAAAACAGGCTACCAGCCCCTGGCGGTGCTGACCACATTGACAGCGATGACGATGACCGCCGCCAGCCACGACAGCCGTAAGCTGGCGCTCCTGCAGCGGGCGCCGCGGCAGTCGTCACAGAAAAGGTCATCGGCCTCGCTAACCCTCGGCATTGTCGGGCTGGTGGCGCTGACGATGCTGCTGGGCGTGCACCATGCTCGCGGCAGGCTGCACGCCGTGGCTGCGGCGGCCAGCACAACCATGGAAGCACGCCAACCTGACGGTGGAGGAGCGGGTGGACCGCATCCTGACGAGCACGCCGCTGATCGACCGGTCACAACGATTTCCCCATCTTCATCCGCGAGGCGTTCAACAACCACACTATAACGAGACGTTCCGCAACGGCTTTGAGCGCGACGGCCTGCCGATGCACGTCGACCTGCCGCGGCTTCGGGCGGGCAAGAACGGCGGCGCGTTTGGAGCGTGTTCACGCCGTGCCCCCACAACGGCAAATACGCCAACAGCAGTGCACGACCACGCTGCTGCAGATCGACCTGGTGGCGCGCTCAAGACGGCGTACCCGGACGTGTTCTCGCCCAACAGTGGACATAGCGCCACGGCGCTCGCGGCCTTTGAGCGCGGCCAGCTGATCTACGCCGCTCGGCATCGGAGGGCCCTTGGCACCAGAATCTGTGGCAACAGCGTGCCAACCTGCGGCTCTACCACGCCGCTGGGCGTGCGGTACGCCACGCTGACGCACAAACTGCCCCAACATTTACGCCGACGCCGCGCTCTGGGAACTCCTTCCGCAAGCGCACAAGATCTGGCGCCTCATGCACCGCCGCGGCCGCCAGGCCGTGCACGAGCAATGAACCGCATCGGCCTCATTGTCGACCTCTCGCACACGAGCGTCGACACCATGCGAGGATGTGTTGGGCGGCCGCCGACGGACGCCCCAGCACTGGAACGGCTCGCTGCGCCCGTCATCTTCAGCACAGCAGCGCGCACAGCGTGTGCCCTGCACCGCGCAAGTGCCGGACCACGTGCTGCAGCTGGTCAAGCAGCGCCGCGGCGTCACGTACATGGTCAACTTCTCGCCCGAACTTTGTTGTGTCGTGCCACTGGACGGGCAGCCCCGCAGCGCAGCAGGACCGAAGCTGTCCGACGTACTTTCCCGGCAACGCGACGCTCACACGCTCGAGCACGTGGCCACGCACGTCCTGCACATTGGCCGGCTGATCGGCTTCGACCACGTCCTCTCGGCAGCGATTTTGATGGCATCGCGACACCGCCGCGCGGGCTCGGCGATGTGCTGCGTGTTCCGGCGCTGTGCCGAGCTGCTGCGCCGGGGCGTGACCGACGAGGAGGCCGCCAAGATTGTGGTGGCAATGTGCTGCGGGTCTGGCGCGAGTCGATGCCGTGGCCGCGAAGCTTGCAAAGGCGGCCGGCGTTGCCCCCGCTGGATGGAACGACCCCCCTGACGCGCCTGTAAAGAGCATGCATTTCTGCCACGGCTAAAGAACGTGCAGGCAGACATTGTTTGATAAGTATTTTGTTCTTCTTTTGCTTCTTCTTTTGTTCATTATGTTCCTGGGGTCATCCGTTACAGCCTTCCAATAGCGGCCCTTTTGTGTATATATACAGTTCATAGTCATACACCCAATCAGATGTGCACTCCCTCGTCCGCCTCTCGTCTTCTTGTGTTCATTTCCTGCCAAGCTCGTCCATGTCTCCCGCCACCTTAGCCCTTCCGTTCAATCTTGTTCAGCTTCGCGCCGTCATGTTCTGGTTGCGGTCTGCTGCCGCGTACTGGCAAGCCCACGGCGTGCCGTCTGCCGCGGTACGTGCCCATGTCGCGCATGCCCGCTTGATGTTCTCCTGCCACAAACGCGTCGTGCAATCGCTCTCAATTGTCATATTGGACAGCTCGGCCGTCAATGCCGTGACTGTCCGCGCCGGCCAGAACTCTGCCTACATCTTCGAGCACTTAGCGCAGAGCTTCTCATTCCCCCATTGGTTTGGATCGCGAGAATTTGGCAGAGAATGCGCCGACGCACGATCTGGCGGACCGATCGCGTAGAACGACTGGTAGGGCTTTCTGTGGAGATGTTAGCGATGTGAGGAGACTGCTCAACAAAGCAGAAAGCGACTGCGACAGCGGCCATACCGAGACAAGCTATCAAACTCAGTGAAAGTTGAACGCCGACAGAATGAACGACCATTTTGGACGAAGTTGGACGGAAACCACAGGCGTACAGAAGATTTGTGCGAGGCTTAGATGGTAAAAGAAACAAGGCAGAAGCACAACATCCTGATCGTCGTCGGCAACACGTCGATCGCGCAGGTACCGGCAAAATAGATGTCGACGTAACCGCGAGTCGAGTGTCGCGATCGATTGGCAATGTGTTAACCTGGCCGTCGTTTTGAGCGAGACATTCTCGAAAAATTTGTTGTTCGATGTGTAAAATGGGGCTTTTCACTTTTCAGGCGCTTGTGATTGGCGGACTGTGTCCTTGGCCTGCGGAGCCAGCTCTTTGCAGGGCCGGCTCAGGCAACATAGCCGCCCTTGAAAATTTCACTACAGCGGTCCTCAGCGAGAGAAATTGGTGGCCAGAAGAAAACACGGCACAGACGGTTGATGATTGTCAACTACAGCTCAAACTGCCTTACAAATACCAACTTACTTGTGCTCGCCGAGAGGTTTCCCCTGCGCCTCTAAAATTCTACAGCCGTCTGACGGCCACAAATGCCCGCATAGTTCCGCCATCGACATCACCAATTCCTTCACACTATTTTTCTTCTCTTTCTACCACGATTTCTATTTCAAAGATACAGCCTCCCGACAGCAAGAGCATGACTCTATGATATAAACTGTCTTATTTTCATTACTCAGGGCGCCTTGCAGATTTCACAAAAGACCGCAATCTGCCCACCCACGATAGGCCCGAAAAGTCTCTCCCGCACGCGGACGAGTTTGCATTCGGCGACGACTACGTCGAGCAGCTACTGCACTACGTTGCCTCGACGCCCGTCTTCCAGTCCTGTGCGTGCGTGCACATTATGGACTTTACACTCCGACCCGGGCCTGTTCTACTCAGTCGTGCCCGCAGACTGGCAGCCTTTCTGCTCGACCGCGCGCCCATTGGAGCTGCTCGACTTTTTCTGCGGACGACTCAAAACGCATGGACGCTGCAACAAGATGGCAGGGGTCCCGCCGCCTGCAATCTGCCAGTATTTGCGCACGTGCGGCGGTTTCAGCCTCCAGGCGCAATTTCCTGTCCAAGCAGCCACCGAAGACGACCATCTGCCGCGGCAAGATCACGATGGGCATAACGTCAAGAAATCCACGAGGTGACACAGTTCTCGGCGTACTCGACCGCCTGCCGATGCCGGCGAGGCGCGACCAACAAGCCCATCATGCACCCTGGGGACGTACGGAGCGGGCAAAGACTACTTGCCGGCACCTGGCTAGCAAGTCACCAGGGCCAAAGACGCAACAAGCGATAAGACAAACAGGAAAGGACGCGGCGCGCGTGGTGGCCGTCGAGAGCAAGGCGCACCAACATTGCGGGGCCCAAGCTGACATGATGACGGCTCATGGCAGCGCCAGCCCCGGCCAATGCCCAACAAGAAAGCTGTACCAGCAGTGCTGAGCGAGAGAGCGGCAATGCCAAGCAGAAACGAAAAGCACGCAACCGGATAGCACGGTCAGGGGTCAGAGAGCGAAGAGCAGAGAGAATTGTTGTCCCAAGATAAAAATGCAACCTAAAGGGGCTGAAGAGCTGTAAAAACTAAAACTGACGACGACGACGACGACGACGACGACGACGACGACGACGACGACGACGACGACGACGACGACGACGACGACGACGACGACGACGACGACGACGACGACGACGACGACGACGACGACGACGACGACGACGACGACGACGACGACGACGACGACGACGACGACGACGACGACGACGACGACGACGACGACGACGACGACGACGACGACGACGACGACGACGACGACGACGACGACGACGACGACGACGACGACGACGACGACGACGACGACGACGACGACGACGACGACGACGACGACGACGACGACGACGACGACGACGACGACGACGACGACGACGACGACGACGACGACGACGACGACGACGACGACGACGACGACGACGACGACGACGACGACGACGACGACGACGACGACGACGACGACGACGACGACGACGACGACGACGACGACGACGACGACGACGACGACGACGACGACGACGACGACGACGACGACGACGACGACGACGACGACGACGACGACGACGACGACGACGACGACGACGACGACGACGACGACGACGACGACGACGACGACGACGACGACGACGACGACGACGACGACGACGACGACGACGACGACGACGACGACGACGACGACGACGACGACGACGACGACGACGACGACGACGACGACGACGACGACGACGACGACGACGACGACGACGACGACGACGACGACGACGACGACGACGACGACGACGACGACGACGACGACGACGACGACGACGACGACGACGACGACGACGACGACGACGACGACGACGACGACGACGACGACGACGACGACGACGACGACGACGACGACGTCCCGCGCGAGCTGAGCGCCGTGTGGCATTGATGGCGTCAGCTGGCGTCACGACGTCGCCATCGTCGGACCGTTGGGCAGATCTGCGAGAGCAGCAGGCCCGGGTCTCTGCGCATTGCTGGGTCGAGAGGTATTTCTACACCAGAGCCCGCGAACCTCGTCCCCCCCCTCGTCGTGCGGCATACGGGGCGAGCGAGGCGAGGAGAGACTCCCGGACTCATTAGACAAGCAAAACAGCAAATACCATTGCGAATTCCGTTAAAAAAATATCAAATATTCAATATCAATATCAACATTTTTGGCTCACTCGTCTTATCGAAAAGCTCCTATCTCTCTGGAACCGTGAAACCTCCTCCCCAGCTGCCAGAGTCATCCGACCCCAAAACTTTCCCCTCCCCAACACAAACTTTTCCGCGCGGGCACATCCATCCCCCATTCGCCTTGTCGTCCCTCACTTTCTCTTCATCTTTTTTCCTCTCCATTCCCACTTCCGTGACAACATCCTGCATAAAATAACTCTTGCTAGCGTAGCTAGGCCACGCTCCTGCGTGAAGTCTCAAACTCCTCTGCCCTCGACGGATACAACCATGACAGGCAAGGCAATCGGGTGAAGCTGCTCGTCCATTGTATTGGTGCTGCAGAATCTGTCAATCAATCTCTGCCTTTCTCTCAGCCCACTTTCTTTTGTTTCTTTATTCTCGGCCTCCTTTTGCTCGCGGCTAAGCTTCGGTCGCGCCTCCTCTCCACGTCGCTTGCCATTGACCCTTCCTCCACAACCTGAGAGACTCGAGGAACTCGAGGACTCGAGACGGCAGCCCCCTAGTTCTCCTTCCCGAATTGGCATCGAGTGTCACTTTCTCGCCCCATCCTGAGTTTGAGGCAAATTCATCCAACTGCCACGCCCGACTGACTCGAGCGCTGCTCCCCTCGGACCAGCATTGACTCACCACAAACAAGCTATCTCTCTTACGCGGCCTCCTTTAAACATGCCACTCTCATCGGCTCCACCGCCAACATCGCCACACTGTTGTCTGGGTTTTCCCGACTCTTCGTTTAATTAGTAGGCTTTTTCGGCTCCCTTATGCTTGCTTTCCATATCTTTACAAAAGACTGCAGTCAAACACCACACTTTTCCCATTTTCCGGCCCACGGCAGCCCCTCCGAAAGCCGCGCGGCGGCGCCTCAAAGCTTTACCAGTTAGTGATTCGTGCCCCATTTGGCTCCATTTTTTTTTATGCAATCGTCTGTTCCTTTCGCCTCATTCATTTCCTTTTTCGAAAGCTGCCCTAGCGACCCAGCTTTGCAGCGCTGCACGTTTACCATATGTATGTTTTGCATGGCCCCAAATTATGCACGTCGTTCCTCTCAGGACCCCTAGACCCATTTCTTTCTTTTGGGCCTTTTTCTGCCCGCTGTTCGTCGCAGAAAGCAGACCTCCCAACAAAAAGGTGCCATTCCACTTTGCTCTTACAGATGACGTCGCTCTTGTCCTCGCAGTGTCAATCCGCCTCGTCCCCTCTTCATCCCATCTGCCTATCTCGGACCCTTTGTTAGATTTCTTTCTTAAACTGAGTAGTTTGCTCCACGAACGCTCTAAACTCTGCTAAAACCCCGTTTTTACGACTCTAGTTCCTCCTAGTCATCTAGTCCCCGTGTTGGAGTACACGGTTTTCCTACTTGTTTTGTTCATGTTTCTTGGGTCTTTTCTGGGTCTTTCTGGGCTCTTCTTTGCTTTCTGGGTCTGTCTTTATCAAAGACCCCAGTTGGGGCCAACCGTAGCTCATTACTGATTGTTCGATTTCCTCTTACGTTCGTCCTGTTAGACCACTCACTCGCGCGCGCACACGCAACGCCCGTTCGTCCACCCTGCATAATACAAAGCACGCTTTTTATCGGATTACGATACGATACGGCTTCATACCACATCCGGCTGTCTCTCGGCTCTTGCTCTCTTTTGGGGGATTTCTGTTCCTCTTTCTTGCTTTCTTTTTCGTATGCCACAATCGAGTGACCAGTCACAAAAGGAGAACAAAGTAAAAGGCAGACAAGCTCACGGTCCGCAGATCGCGAATGCGACACAGATAGCCTCGATCCGGCACATCACACGCATCACCACGATAGATAGGCAAGCAACCAAACAAGCCCCTGCTCCGGCGCATCATGAACGCCCAGGTCTCGTTCCTGGTGAGTCAGTCAACCTCAACGCGTTTTGCTTTTTCATTTCCTTTCTTTTCTTTTGCTCTTTTACGCGCTGACCACCGCCCACAGGAAGCGAGCTGAGCCTCATCCACATTCCCGCTCGACTCTACTCGGCCTTCTCCAGCCCATCCTGCAGATTCTCTGCCGCAGGCCCAAAGCCTGTCCCAGCCGAGGATGCCCCCGGTGCGCCGAGGGCCTCACGGCCGAGTTTCACCCACAGCTTCCTCAACCTAAGCGTCACGCCCGTCGAGTGCTCCATTGTCTGCCACACCTACTGGCCACCCATGTCTCTACACGCCGGCACTCAAGGCTGCTGCCGACCGCCTGCCTGCCGACGCGCTCAGCGCCGTCTCCATTGCCAAGGAGGCCTACATTGCGCTGTGCCGTCATGAGCGGCGGCACTGGACGCCGGCTTCGCGCTGTCGTGGACCTGTCGTCGCCGCTGGCCTCGCAGGCATCCCCCTCTTCTTCATCACGACATACTACTCGGACTTTATCCTCGTGCCCAGCAAGGACCGCCAGAGCGTCATCCAGGCGCTGCTGTCGCGCGGCTTTGAGTTTTCCGAGCTCGGGGCGTCCTTTGTCTCGCCCGGATCGCTGTCCCACCCGCAGGCGCACCAACACCACATGAGCAGCAGCATTGCCAGTCTGTCGTCCTTTACGCAGCAGCTCGACCTCGACCCGCCGCCGACCAACCCCGCGAGCTTGCAGGACCGCACGTTTGACCTGCTACGGAGACGCAACGTCGTGCCGTACATTGTGCCCGGCCTGAGCCTGACGCATTGCTCGGGCGCTGGTGTCATCGGCACGGCGGTGGCGTGTGGAGCGCGCCGCGGCGGCCATTGGTGGTGGGAAGGAGGAAGCACAACGGTGGCCACGGCCCGCAGCGGCGCGGGACGCAGCGGCGCGGCACAGCTGGATCGACACGGTGGACGCACGGCTCTACGCGTGTCTCGTGGCGGCCCTCGCATTGCCGCCGCGCTTCCTGTCCGTGACGCTGGCGGCGCCTGACCCGCCATCCGTGCTGCTCGACCAAGACGCTGCTGCCGCTGTTTTGGCAGCGCGCTGGTCGGCGACGTCGCGCGGCGATCTCGTGCCCATCTTTCCTCGACCTTGTGGACCTGCCCTTTGAGGCGACGGGCATTGTGTCGGGCGTCGCCGCAAGCTGGTCGCCGAGATGCAGGTGGCCGAGCTGTCCTACCTGTCGACGTCCAAAGCAGGCGCGGTCATCCTGTCGAGCGAGCATGCACAAAACGCGCTGCAGATACTCCAGCTGCCCTCGAGGGCGATGACACGTGAGGTAAAAGGGATGTCTTGATGAAAACGGTGGGGAAAAGTAAAAAATAGAGAATGTCAGCGAAGGAACACGAAAAAAATCAAAATGCAAACATGCAAAATGCAAAATGCAAAAAAGCAGAAGTTGGAAAAGGAGCAGCCGATATTATAAAACGAAAGCAAATAAGAACTTTCTCAAATTCCTAGATTCCCAAATTAGAACAAAGCTGTCAACTCATGCAGTGCACCACACCTCGTTGGGGTGCTCGTAAACCTGGTTCGGGAATCTCGTCCGCGGTTCGACACTGTTTTCGTAGGGCAGGTGTGTTGCTCCCTTTTTGCTGTCTGTGTGTTCTTGAATCGCTCTTTCCTGCCTTCTCGAGAACCGGCCCGCGCGACAGGCACGGCAGGCGCACCAACGTCCTTGTCCACGGTCGAGTTTTGTAGCCTCTTTATTTGTCGGTACCTTACCTGTCTCACGCTCGCCGTGGGAGGCAGCACAGCCTCCCTAAATTTAGACTTGGGCATTGACGCCGACTGCAGCAAGAGCTGAACAGCCGGCCGTGCAAAAGTCGACAATGCTATTGGGTGTGTCAAGTACGGAAGTGCTCCGTATTGCACAGACACTTCGCAGCTAGGAATCGTCGGGACTGTGCCCTGAGAGTGTGCGCCCACTTGCAGCCCACGCGCATCGTGCCTGCCCGTTGACTCTCTTTTTCCTCTTCCTTTCCTCCCTGCTCCTCCCCCCTCGTCCCTTCCTCTTCTGTCATACGTTGTGCTCTAGTGCCACTCCTAGGCCTGGTCCTACAACGCCGTTGTAGGCCTCCCGCTGGGCAGATGGGTTGCAGGACGGGAAAAAGAACGACAAGTGCCAGAGCCGCTCGCTTGCCCAGGATTTTTCCGCTTTAGTTCGCGTCACGGCGGTTGCGAGTTTTGGCGATCGCGCAAGATCGCAGTTCTGGGCCATTCAATCGTATTCAGAGGAGTCGTTCTTGCCGTGCAAGATAGGACAGTTGGTTATGTCAAATGGAAAGGAAAGCGCGCGTAGTGCTCCTTCCTCTACATGTACATACTGTTCATGGCTTCGGAATTGTTCGTATCTTGCGGCTTGTATTTGTAAAGTGCGTCTAAAATTTACCAGACGGAAGGTGCAGATGTCGCTTCGTCCACCATCGTGCCTTCCCCGGCGTTGAGGTGTGGGCACTTCAGCCCTGTCGCGCTTTCCCCATTTCCGCTCGTTCTTTCCCTCTCCAGCAATACCGCCCCCAGCTTCTGCCGCTTCCCGTCCTCTCCATGGTTTCCTTCCACTTTCTCCTCTCTCGCCTCTCCTCTCATCGGCAATTCTCGTCTCTCGTCTCTCTCGTCCCTCTCGTCTCTCTCGTCTCTCGGCGCATCTACGCCATTTGCGCTGCTACCACAGACGGCTTGCGTGCGTGGTCAACGACCCCTGCCCCCATCGGTCCCAATCGTCGTTTTGCGCCTGCCACTGAGCTGGAGGATCTCACCCTTTCGCTCACTCCCCCCTCCACGACAACTCTCCCGACCCCTGTCGATTAACCCTATTCGTGCACCTGCCATCACCCTGTTCTCGTGTCGTTAGAGTGGTCGTTAGCCCCGGCTAGCCTGCCCTTTTGAGACCTTGGGGTCCTCGACCAGGCGATCAGAGCTGTTTTTAGAATTTTGGGAATCCTCCTTCTTCAACTCTGTTCTGTCTATCGTCTTTCATCTTTATGTTCATGCCATTCGTTTCGTTCCTCGCTTGTGTTTCTCTTTAACCGTCTGTCCCGCCGTTGAAAGTCTCGGTCCATTGACCGCCCAACCCGACGCAAAAAGGAGAAGAAGCATATCGCTCGTTTCAGACGCATCCTCCTTCCTTTGCGCCAGCAACCTTTGTCTCTCTGTCCACTGTAGACAGCTTCTCTCCCACTTACGCGCTTCAGTGATCTCCGTTTGTGCTGCGCGCGTTTGTGCCCGTTTCTCCCCGCTCGCGCCCGTTGGCAGCCCCGTTTGCACCGTTTACATCGTCTCTCGGATTGTCCGCCTCGTCAGCGCTCCACATCATACATCACCACTCTGTCGCCTTGTCTGATCCTCGCGCTACGTCCTTCTTTGCTTATCTCACCCCGCTCGCCCCTCTTTACTCCTTCATACCATGTGCGCATAGAACAGCCATGGATCCGTACGGCTCCGCGTGGGCCCCGGGCCACGCTCCAACTGCTCCATCCGCCTCGTCCGCCTCCGTCTCCATGCCCTCGTCCGGGACGGCAACGCCCAGCGCAGCTCCCAACAACGCCACACAGGACCGTCTTAGCCACCGCATCTCCAGCCTTTCGGACATTGCCGACTACGACACGTTCGATGCTTACCAGTCTGCCTGCAGTACTCCAGCAAGGGCAGCATGGTGTCCCGCAGCAGCCGCCCAGCAGCCGCAGCAGCAGCAATATTCGACGGTCGGGGCAACAGTGGCATCGGTATTACGACCGACAGCCAGCATTGCGTGGCCGTGAGTCGCTCGTGTCTCTCGATTCGCTCGTCTACGATGAGTCCCTCAAGGCCTACACGAGGGCCTACCCTCCTCGACAACAGCAGCTGCATCTACAGCTTCGCTCCCCGCAGCAGCAGTGGCAGCCGCCCCAGTTCCAGCCACGGCGGCCGCACCACAAGCTCTTACACAAAAGCAACGACTGCCCAGAATCTCCAGTACACAGATCTCCCAACGACACAGGCCAGCGGCGGGGGTGGCTGGACCGTGCCAGCAGCTGCGTCTGAACCAGCTCCTATTCGACATACAATGCCGGCTATGGCGCCGGGTCAGCATACACGGCCCGCAGCCCGACAATCACCCGCCGACTCAGCAACATGTTGTCCGGAAGACGCAAGAGCACGCGCCGGAGCGACACGGCAAACAGCGCCATCTTGGAAGAAGGTCCGTGCGACGAGGTCCGCGAGAGCATTGACATGACCAGCCTGGTCCGGAACGCGGCACCAATCAGCATGTCTCCGTCCTCGTCCAAGCCCTACGCGCGTCTCGCCGAGCACGATATGGAAAACGTGGCATATAAACAGCGACGGCGCCCCGCCCCGCAGCGCCGGCGGTCTCGGCTCTGCCGATGTTCCCATGGACCTCACGAGCTTCTTTGGGCCCACGACAGGCCAAGACGAGGCGTTCATCAGAAGCCTCCAGCAGCAAGAGGCCCCGGGGCACGCTTACAATGGGTCTGGGGGCTGGGTTTGAGCCAAGCACGAAGCTTAAGGAGTCGATCTGCTGGCCACCGTCTCGGCCTCGGGCATCATGGCCAAACACGGCCAACAGCCCACGTCGATCTTTGGCGCGGACCGCGGCTCATCGCTGCGCCGGACACTGTCTAGAAGATGGACATCCTCGTCGGCGTCGCCGACGTCGGCAGCCTCTGCCTCCACGCCCTTGAACCGGCAGCCAGCTCGCCCGTCAGCCCAAGCCAGCTTTCGCGGCAGGGCACTGTGCGAGCACTCGCGCAAAGCGAGGCCAACCGCCGTGGCGAGATTGTCGAGGTGATTATGGAGGAGGAGGAGGAGGAGGCGGGTGAGGAGGTGGCGGTGCTTCAGGCCTCGCCCACAGCCGCGATCTCGGTACTGACGAGGTGCACGACATCTTCGACGTGCCAGACATTAGCAGCCGCGCAGCTGCCAACATTGGCAGCAAGGTGGATCTGAGTGTCATGTCCGGCCCAGAGGGGACCCGATCCGCTTGCCGGTGGTGCAATGAGCAAGGCGGGCCGGCGCCAGCCCTCCATCCCCTTGCGCACCGCGGCCACAAACGGCACGCAGAAAACGCAGCTATTCTACCCGCAGCCCAACTGGCGCCCCTTCTCGATGCGCTGGCCGTACCTCATGACCCTCGTCGTGCTGTCGATTTCGCTTGGCGTGGCCCAGGAGCTCGTCTACCGCATGTCGCTGGATCGGCCGCTGGTCAAGTTCAACTCGCCCGACCAGATCCCCGGCGGCATCTACTTTACCGTCAAGTTTGCGCCCACCATCATCGCCGTGACCTTTGGCGTGCTGTGGCAGATCACTGACTTTGAGGTCAAGCGCCTCGAGGCGTTCTACCAGATGAGCAAGGAGAACGGCGCCGTCGCCGACGAGTCCATCAATGTCGACTACGTGACCTACTTTACCTTTTTCCGGCCCTTCCGGGCCCTCTACTGCAAGCACTATGCGGTGGCCGTGTCGTCCATTGCGTCGCTGCTGGCCGTGTCCCTCGTGCCCACGCTCGGTGCTGCCGCCATCGTGCTGACGCCGGACCGCGCCACGCGTCCTGGCGGATCCGCAGGGGGAGAAGCAGGTGGTGATCAGTGCTGTGTGGTCGCGCTTCCTGACGGCGGTGCTGTTTGTGATTGCGGCGCTGGGCTGCGTGCTCTTTTACCTGCTGCAGCGCCGGCGCTCCGGCCTGTCGTCGGACGTCAAGGGCATCGCGGGCCTGGCTTCCATGGCCGTCGTCAGCCACATCATGACCGACTTCAAGGGCATGGACCTGGCCACGCACAAGGACATCCACAGCAAGCTCAAAGACCACCGCTACGTGCTGCGCAACTCGTCACTGGCACCCGACGACGAGAACCCCGTGTCACTGGCCGAGCGCGAGCGCTACAAGGAGTTTGACAGCCACATGTCCGAGAACCCGCACCCGCTAATGCTGCGCGCCGGCGGCTGCATTCCATACATTGCGGGCATCCTGCTGTTTGCCGCGCTAATCCCATTGTCCTATTCACGCCCGCCAACGTGCTTACCGACAAGGCGGCGTGGCTGCTGACGGCGCTGGCCGTCACAATCAAGCTGGGCTGGGGCGGCCTCGAGACGTCGGTGCGCATGATGGAGCCCTACTACATCCTGTGGCGGCGGCACGCACCCGCCAAAACGCTCACACTCGACTACACGGCCATGCCGTTTTTGTGGGTGGCCCTGCAGGCGCTGCGCAACGGCCACCTGCTCGTGTTTTTCGTCGGCTTCGGCACCGTCATGACCGAGGTGCTGACCGTGCTCGTCACGTCACTTGCCACGGTCGAGGGCCACGGCTTTATCGACCGAGGCCGCAACGGGACGACGACGACGACGACGACGACGAGAAGGGCGACCAGTGTAGACTCAAGCGCCGACAGCGGCGAGGAGACGGTTCAGTCGTTTTGGCTGACACTCGGCCTCGTCACGTTCATCCTGTCCTACATGGGCATCGTGGCCACTGTGGCGTTTGTGCGCCGGCGCCGGCCCTTTTTGCCACGGCAGCCCAACACCATTGCGTCGGTGCTGGCGTACATCCACCAGAGCAAGATGCTGTGGAGCTTTGTAGGCACCAGCAAGAGCAGCAACGCCGAGATGCTCGTCAAGCTCGAGGCCATGGGCCACAAGTACGGCCTGGGCTGGTTTGAGGGCCGCGACGGCCAGACGCACTGCGGCATCGACCAGGAGGAGCTCATGAGCAGCTACAAGCTGGGTTACGACTATTCACGGAGCAACAAGCCATGGAACGAGCAGCCCGAGGAGTGGCTCTAGTCCTCTATCCCTCTATCGAGGGTGGGCTTTGTCATTGTTGTTGTTGTTGTTGTTGTTGTCTGTTTTTGCAGCCGTTCTGAACATGATATCCAGGTGCATGTATATGGCATGGCATCGTCCGGTCTGATCTATCTTGTATATTCCGAGTAGATTATGTAGAATGGAAAATACGTGAAATAAGCGTGCTATTTTGTATCCATTTTTCTTGTTTGTATCTTGGTTTGAAATTCAAGATTGAATATTATTTCTGTTTTATATTTCGTGTTCTACTCGAGGTGGAATTAAAATATATTCAACCAAAAAAAAGAAGACCCCAACCTATCGCCACAATATTATCAGGTTATCGTCGCTTTGTATAGTTGCTACTCTAATAAATGCACGTCTTTTACGCAGAAAATGAAGCTTCACGCCGCTGCTAATATTGCAATTATCTCCTTACCCTGCGTCATCAATCAATATTTAATCAATCTGGCCCCTTTCCACACGAACGGCGCACACCTGCAAACGTGAGAAATAGATTTAAAAAAAAGCAACGGGGCAATCTTTTATCGATCCTTCCCGCCCTGGCTTCTCGGTTGCTGCCTCGACTTTCTCCCAACACCTGCACAGTTCACTATCGCGATATTAACTGCTGCTCACTACCGTGACTTTTCCCCTGCAGCAAACTATATGCATGGACATGTACTCTGTACACGTGGAAAGGGCAGAAAATGGGTAAACAGGCGGCAGAATAGGTAGTCCTTGCTGCGGTATCCCGCCACGTTTCAAAACAGGGAGCCAACCCCTACCTCGACGTTTGGAATATGTAGGAAGAGGCATCGAGGAATAAAAAAAGGTGAAAGAAAAAAAATGAGAAAGAGGAGAACAGTGCCTGCTGAAGCTCTCGTCGATCAACCAAACTTGCATCTTTGACAGAAAGCCTTTTTAAGTTGACCTCGCTTTTTGTTTTTATTATGACCGTGGGCTATATGGGATAGCTATTCGAATCTGGGTGGCAAACTCCCGAAACGTAGGTGACGGTGGCGGCGTCGTCATCGATGCTGGCCTCGTGGAAATGAAGGCACCAGTTGTTGGCCGAATAGTTCAAGAAGGCGAGGCGATCATTGCTTTCGCTGGTTGCCCCTTCAACATCGATCGTAGAGCTCACGTCAGAGTTAAAGCTGTTGAGATAGAAGACACAAAGCTCGGCAAGAACGGCGTGTGCAGAGAGGATGGTGATCGAGCAGTGCTAACGTAAATCCGACGGAGCAGTTGTGGACGATTACGAATCCGAGAGGAACTCTCGAGCAGTTTGATAAAGGAAGTACACCCTATTATGATGAATGGAGACAAGCAAGCCGTATAAAGACCAGAGTCGTGATCTAAATGTCTCTTTTTCCTCTAGGTCAAGGTCGTGAATCGACTGCAGGTAGTCAAAGACAAGGTATACCAGAGGTATATGCGGTGCTCAATGCTGAGGAGACGTTCTACCAAGCAGCGCTTAACTTAGTCGGAAAGTTATTATTTTCTCGCCAACTGCTCGACGCGGTATTGGATAACGTCGTCAACTTTTTGCCTGATCGTTTCCGACTCGACATCTCCCGGTATACGAATGTGCGGGAAAGCGTCCAACAGACCTTAAAACTCGACTAAGAGGGCCACACATGATACAAATCAAAAATCAAAAATCAAATCTTAAAACTCAGAATTCAGAAATAATGTCATCTCTAGACCACGTCTCACACACCTGTCGGCCAGATCCAGGTGGTAGCATAGGTCGTGGTGGTAGTCGCCGCAGCGGCTGTCGTCGTCGCCGTGGCCGCTGCGGTGATGGGCGCCAGGACCAGCTCGAACATGATGCTGTTGGCAAGCGCGCCCGTCGAGTCCTCGAACTGGATATCATAAATATCCCGCAGGAGTGCGCTGTTCGGGGTCCAGACGTAAAAGGAGTTCGGCACCCGAACCCGCAGTGGCTGCCGCTGGACGAGTTTGCACACGAGAAGCTGCATGTGCGTGCCATTGTCTACGACAGCAACGGCGTGCGCGGCGCGTTCATCAACTGCGAGCTCGCGTTCATCCAGAACGGCATCTACAAGACTGCCAACAGGCTCGTGGCCGAGGCGCTCAACACGTCGCTCGCCAACGTGCTCGTGTCCATCACGCATGCGCACAGCGCGGGCCCGGCGGGCGTGACCAACGCCAACCAGTACGGCAACGCGGCCGCGCTCGCGCTGGGCAACATGCAGCCCGCCAAGGTCGGCTACAACACGGGCAAGGCGTATTTCAACGTCAACCGCGATGCGCTCGACCCGCTGACGGGCCGCTGGACGCAGGCCGCCAACCGCTCGGGGGCGCCGTGGGCCTGGGCGAAATTGTGCTCGTGACCATTGGCGGCGAGATATTTACGCGCATCGGCTGGCGCATCAAGAACGAGACCACGATGCCCAAGGCCATGCTTGTCGCCATGACCAACGGACAGCCCGCGGGCTACATCCCCGACGAGCTGTCCTTTAACTAAGAGACGTTCCAGGTGCTCGGCACGAGCTTGATGCCGGGTGTGTGTGCGGAGCTCAACATTGCGAGTTCGCTCGTGGGCATGGTGAACACGTACAAGGCAACTTTGAACTAACCGGGGGGGCAGCAATTTACGATACACTACGCAGAGTTGTGCGTTGTCTATGCGGCGTTGTTGGCCAAGAATAGTCTGTCCTTTTCGAAGAAAAAGAAAACAAGGATGGCATTCCCAAGAGCGGTGGTGAGCTTGAACAAAGAGAAGACGTTGGCGAGAAACGGAAGATACAAGTCTAGTTCTGGCTTATTGATCTTCGCAACTATGATAATGGATGATGTACATGTGGACAGACATTGCACACAAAGACCCTCGCATTGCGCAACAGAAGTCAGTCAAACACCTGCAACACGGGCCACTCGCCAACGAGAACCTTTCTTAAAGGTTGATTTTACCCGCCCACCTCGCAACAGCCCGACATCAATCTTCTTCTTTTTACCTGCCAACCAAATCGACTTTTTACAATCATATATTCCTTCAACCAGCTGTTGCTACAAACTTCTGCCGGCCTTGTGTAGCCCTACCATCTTACATCATCGTTTCCTCTCAGCTGCTGCACCTTGTCCGCGCTCCACTCGTTACCCTTGCCGTGCTCGATGCTTTGCTCGACCATCGTATGGAAGATCGAGCCGGCCTGCCGGTACAGCTGCGCCGGCGGGCCCATCTCGCGGATATGGCCCCGGTCCATCACAATAACGCGGTCGTAGTCGATGATCGTAGACAGCCGGTGCACAATGGCCAGCACGGTGCGGCCCTTGAACGCCGACAGCAGCACCTTCTGGATCGCCACGTCTGACCGGTAGTCGATGGACGCCGTGGCCTCGTCGAGGATCACCACCTGCGACTGCCGCACCGTGGCGCGCGCGAGACTCAGCATCTGCCGCTGCCCAACCGAGAAGTTGGCGCCCTGCGGCGCCACGGCCGTGTCGAGGTTGAGCGCGCGCGTGTCCTGGCACTGCTGCAGCCGCCACTGCCGCCACTGCCGCTCCTGCCACGACGCTGCCTGCCGCGCGTCTGCGTTCTGGGAGCCGTCCTCGGCCCCGCCCGGCGGCCCACTCGCTGAAAGCGACTCCATCACGCTGCACGACTTATCGCCTCGGTCAGCTGGTCCGGCGTCGCCGTGTGCGACGGATGTCGCCGCCGAAGAGCACCGGCTCCTGGGGATGACGGTGAGCCGGCGCCGGAGCGTGTGCCGCGGGATGGTGGCCAGGTCGATGCCGTCGACCAGGATGCGGCCCTTGGTCACGTTGGTGAAGCCGACGAGCGACAGCGCCAGCGTCGACTTGCCGCTGCCCGTGCGACCGACGATGCCGACGCGCTCGCCCGGCCGCACCGTCAGCGATACGTCCTGCAGGATGGCCGGCCCGTCGAGCGCGTACTTGACCGTGACGTTTTGGAACTCGATGCGGCCCTGCGACGGCCAGTGCTGCGGCACGGCCTGGCTCGGCTCGTCCGCAGCGTGCGGTCTCTCCTCCTCCGAAGCTGCGACTGCCGACGGCTTGCTGTCCTCGTGCGGCAGGCTGGCGTACTTGCGCACGCGGTAGAACGAGTTCAGCTCGGCCTCCAATTCGTTCATGCTGCGCACCATGGTGAGGATCGTCTGGCCCAGGCCGATGGCGCTCGTCAGCGAGAAGCCGAGACGGCCGGCCGAGATATCGGCGCTCAACGTCAGCGCCAAGACGCCCGTGCGACGAGCGCAAAGACGCCGAAGAGGTTGTACAGGAAGACCAGGCCGATGGTGATCTCGATCGGGCTCGATGTTCAGACGAGGATGAAGTCGCGCGCGGTGCAGATGTTATCGACGTCGAACGCCATGAGCGTCGTCATGTTCTCCGACTTGCCGCCCTGGTCTGCGGCAGCGGCAGCAGCAGCGGCGCCGCGCGCACCGGCAATGCCCTCGGCTCCGCCATCGGCTCCGCCATCGGCAGCGGCAGTGCTGCCGTCGAGGTCGCCGGCCCGCTCACCCTTGGCGGTGTCGGGTGCCTCGGTCCTTTCGTAGCAGCGGCTGGCCTTCTCGTACAGCTCCTGGGTGAGACACATCTTGATGCGCACCATCAGTCGCGTGCTCGAGAAGATGTACTGCTGGTAGACACCCGACCGCAGCATCGGGCCCACAAAGAGCAGAACCACCCAGAGCCACGGCCGGACTGTGGAAGACGCCGGCTCCTGCAGATGGTGCAGCAGGCGGTAGAGCGCGAGGGGCGCGACAAACTCGACGATGGCGGTGAGGGCGGCGAACAAGATCATGGTGGCGATGTTCTTACGCAGCGTGTAGGCGAGCACCATGGCCGTGGTCTTGAACCGCTGGCGCGCCGCCATGGTGCGCTCTTTCCAGATCAACGGCTCGTCGTACGCCGGCAGCGGTAGCATGTCGTCGAGGGCCAGCCGGCGCCGCGAGCCTGTGAGGACGATGTTGGTCATCCAGCTGTAAGAGAGGAAGTAGGAGAAGTAGGAGCAGGTCTGCTCAGGGCTCGGGCCGGCCTGGTCGCGCTGGGCCAGGCCAAAGGATACCGGCGGTGCGGTCCACTGACGTGGCGACAGCACGGCGACGAGCAGACAGAAGCAGTCGGCGGCGAACTTGAGGATGAACCAGATGCCGAGAGACGCAGACGCAAACGCAGACAATGCCGGTGCGGCAGCCAGAGCCGGGGGCGACGCCGAAGCCGAGAGCGAGAACGAAAACAGATCCAGCAGGCACATGCCGCGCTGCTGGAAGAAGAGGATGCTCGGCGCCAGCTGGCCGAACGTGACGCAGGTGTGGACGAAGACGAGCGTGTTGATGTGGTGCAGCAGCATCGCCCGCATGCGCGGCTGTCGGCCGGCAAAGACTACGCGTGCGAGGTCCAGAGCCAGAACGTAGAAGAGAGCAGCGAGTTCGCCGGCCGCCGCGGGCCGCGCACGGAGCTGTCCCGCAGCCACCACAGCAGGGCGGCCGTTGCCAGCAGAGTCCTGCCAACCAGCTGGAGGATGCTGTAGCCGGTCGACAGCCGCGTGTAGGTAGTCGTGTCTGTTTCGCCCTCGAAATACTGGCCGCTGCCCTCGCTGTCGGCGTCGAAGCTGCCCACCGCGCCGGCCTGGACGCGGGACTTGCCGCGGGGCCGGGCCAGCAGTGCGGCGGACAGTGCTACCGCAGCCGGCCAGGCGAGGGCGGAGAGTTCATGAGATACAAAAGACTGGGCTTCCTCCCACTTGGTGACTAGATAGATAGAAGACCGGTCTATTCAAGCACTCACTTCTACCCTGTTGGAGATATTTGTTGTTTATCACCAAAAAAGTCCTCCAGCCTAGTCACCTGACCGCCTTCTCAGGCCCGGCATTGGGTGGGGTGGGGTTGTTTTCAGTATAATCACGTGATTTCTAAACTATCGCGAAAGTCCCCACCTGCATCCCACTTTCCGCAACCGTTCCTGACCTCACGACGAAATCCATCACAGAGCAACAACAAGCAGGCCGACGAGGGCCAGCGCCCAGCACACAAAAATGGCGTCGCCGTTGCCTCACCACCGACATCAGGCGTCTCTAGAGTCCATCATCGACTTTACGTAACCTGCTCCCCTCAGCCCAGCACAGCGCGCAAATGCGAGGCGAATCTTGTACCAGCTCGTCGAGTGTTTCGAAGCCCTCGACGATGTCCGAAGCTCCCGTCTCTCCTACATCTACCCTCAGCTGGTACGCTACACATACGAGTACTCGGTTTCTGAAGAGTCGCGCGACATCTTCTTGCGGGCCTGTCTCAATGCCATGGCCCTTGGTCTCGAAAACGAGACAGACTCGAAGTTTGAGTCCCTCAAGCCGCTTTTTGACGGGTTTGCCGGCTCCTGCTGGACAACTTCTTTTTGCCTCGTACGTCCTATTGGTGCTTTCTTGCGGCAGTGGCTTGAGCACACAATGGCCAACTCTTTACTCTGGGTAGTGAAAGCATCGACGCGACGAACGCCGCAGCTATCGCCGGCACATCGGTCTGCCGTCCTTTGAGCACAAGCGAATGATGCCTGGCCTTTGTCGGCACGCCGGAACGCCTCTCGTCTCTCCGCGGCTCTTGTTTGGTCCGGGACCGTCACCGCTGCGTGATCACGTGGACGTTTGATGCGGCTGAATATCCAAAGCGTTTCCAACAAGATGGCGTATGTAGGATGCGTCCCGACAGGCAGCCCTGGCCATTCTTAATATGTTTGACCTCGGCGTGGCACACACGATCGACGGCGTGGACATTGACCGGCCGCGCAACGCCCTTACATTCAACGTATACTTTGATCATGTGCCTGGAGCATACCACACCTACTGGATCAGGTCATTCCTCCGCCGCGCATGAATCGACTTTACGGCATCCCGGTGCAACGGGAACTTTTTGTTACAGGCACGCACACAATTGATCCCCCGTCGCCGCGCCTGCTTGCCATTCACCGTGCTATTGCACACATTCTGCATCTCTCTGGCGCAGGCGACTACATCGACGCGATCCTGCGCGACCTCGAGTATGGCATCGTTCGGGCAGACGGATTCTCAGAACTGGACCAGATGGTGTCTCTGGTCCTGGAAAACTGGGCGGCCGGTACCGTTTCTGGCTGACAAAAGTCAACCCAGTGTGCAGCGCTGGTGCCTGACACCCAGAGACGGCCGGGGATCAGCAGGGAAGAGATGATGTTTATCGCATTTCATTCAACGAAGTATAGAAGGCGAAAAATTCAACGGGAATTTCCTTCTTGGGAGGTGCACCTGTGCCGCCCGCATCCCGACACTCATCGTGACCAATTTGGCGATGGAAGGGAGCCGTGCTGTTTGTTCTTCAATACAATTTTGTGCCCGACAGCAGTAGGCAGAGCATAGAGTACACCGTGCCACGCGCTCATTACTTGCGTAATACGGGCCAACTCCCGCTCCCCAGCATCGCATTCCAGACAGCTGCTACTGGGCCACGACTGTACATGTAAGATACGTGTACTCCGTATTACAGCCTCTTTTTCTCATTTCCCGATGGCCCCTCACCTCGTTTTCGGGCGTCGTTTGAGCTGTCAATTGCTGGATCGAATGCCACCAGGTTTCTTCGTGCCCGTTCTCCGTCAGCTTGCATCTCGTCCTCAATACCGCTCGTGCTTTCTATACGTCGTATATTTATTGTGATTGGCCACCGGGATACGATCTCTTACCAACGAGGCAGTGCAACACGGTTTGGGGATCGTTTTCCATTTCCCAAGGACCTCCATTCTCGTAAAAGTAAGAACCCAGCGGGTGACTGGGGTGTTGCAGCATGGTCGCTGACCTCTGACAATTGGTGTTTGGGACAGACAAGAAGCGAAGCAGCCCCTCTGCCAGCCAATGGATCTAGCTGCAACTGCAACGGCAACTGCAGGCCCGGCGGTTGTCCCCTGCACGCTGTCCGCTGTCTGCCCGTACTTAATATAGTGCCTTTGTCTTGGGCTCGATTTTGCGTCCTGAAGCGTCGCATCTTGTCTTGTGTGCCTCTGGATGTTCTTGTCGTCCCTCCAAAACAACGCCCAAACACCGAAACACAAGCCGATGGTGGCTGTGCAAAAGAAAAAGAAAAAGTTCAAATTGTCGTCGTCGACGCGCTTCCCGTATTTTGTATTTGGTGCTGATTCTACTGGGTCTCTTTTCTGGGGCCTCATTTCTGGGCCATTCTTCCCCTGAGCGAAGAGCGGAAAGGTGCACCTTGCTAGCGTTCGTGTTCGCGTGCCGTTTGGGTGGCTCGCATAATTAATACGGAGCATCCTCGTATTAATTGCCTGCTTTGAGACTGTGCACAGATATAGGTCGCACTGTATTCGAAGTTCCTGCCCGGTGGGTTTGGGTGACGGAATACAATCGGCGTACGAAGTATTGTACGCGTCCCATTCATCGCTCCTTGCCTCCCAGCGGCGCATTCACACTCATTTGACACTGTCCTTCTGTCGTTTTGGGGGAGCGAGCGCTCCTTCCCCACTGCGCTCGCTCAGGGGTGAAATCGTCGAAAAGCGGGCCCCCTTTCCTACTCGACGAGGAAAGAGAGATCACAAGGGAACGGAAGCAAGCAGAACAGTATGGCCAGGCTCGTCGCAAAGGCCAAGGCGCCAATACAACGACCCAGGTCCAGGCCCTAGCTTGTTGTCGGACAAAACCTGTGCGAAACTGGGCATCTGCAAAGTGTCTAAATTAAGAACAAGGAACAAAAGAACGCAGATTTGCAGCACTATCTGTGAGTACGAGTAGCCTGAAAGGCGGAAAGGACGCAGGTGGCAACAGAAACAAGGCAAGCGCGACTGCCGAAAGCGATACTGGAAGAAAGAGACAAAGCAACAGCGAGCGCACTTGTCATCGCTGCGCCAAAAGATAGGCGGCTCTTCGTCAGCGACAACCACAAACGGGTCACGGCCGAAAATAAAGAGGAGTCCTGACGACGAGCACAACGAAAACACGGCTACACGCAGCTCACGACAACACGAAAGTGCTCACTCCATGTACTCCGTAGTCAGTTAGTCAATTGAAATGAGAGCAGCGAGAAAGCCGTAGATTCCATCAGGCCCATCTGGCGGCTCGCGTTGCCATAAATTCCCAATACGAGGTGGGTATGTACACAGTGCGCAGAGAAAACATATGTAGCTTTGAGAAAATGCAGCAGTAATTAGTGTGCATTCTTTTGACGAGCTACACACGCTCGCGCCAAAGGTTCTGAAATGCACACTGTATTATGGTACCTCTCTAGCGCACACTACCCACTACAACGGCATGTACCCCGCTTGCCAGTCCACCGTGTGGATAAAACCTGCCAGGCACCTTCTTATGGCGATTGGCAGCAGTAAAATCTGGATTATCAGGTTGGCACAGGGGGCTACAGGGTGCCACAGGGGGTTTACAGCGCGGTCCAGGGCCGCCCCAGGGCGCCAGGTGCATTTCAGCGCTGTTGTTCAGCGCCCATGGCCCCTTCCTCCCCTGTTGCGACGTGCCATGGCTATGGACACCCTCGCACCCCCTCTTTCCCGTGCTCTCATTTGTCCTTGCATGGATGCTGGATGCGTCCACACCCCTGCCACACACAGCACAACAGTATTTGCGTCTTTCAATGTGAGCGCCACCGTCGACGACGTACTGGCCTCCACTCTTCTGGTGAGGTACCGGCCTTTCCTGCTTTGTGTGCTGGTCGCTCCTGCTCCAAACCTTCGTACCTTTGTCCTCCCAGTTTCCTCGTTCTCACGCGCCCCCTTTGCTCCTGCGCCAACCACCATACCACTGGCAGGAAGGAGCGTCCCATCTTCCTCTCTTCCTCCTCTCCTCGTCCACTCGCATTCGTTTTCAACCATCACCAACCCTCATCTGTTTTCCCTCTCTTTTGTCTTTCGCCCTCCCTCTCGCCAACTCCCTTCGCCCTTTTCTCGTGGTGGCCGTTCTCCCTGCTTGGATCGTTTCCCACCCATTCCCAGGCACCGGCCTCTCCCTTTTAACGAGCATCCCTTTTCCCACAAAAATCGCCCCTGAACGGTCCATATCTGCTTACTCGCTGCTCGTCGTTGATCGTCGTCTGTCCCATCGCTCGCCCATCTCGCATACGACACTCGTTTCTCTACCCAGTGACCGCGGTTCACACGCACTCTCTTTTTTTTCTCTCTTTTTTCTCTCTCGCCGTCGGTCGCCCTACGATCTCCGATCCGAAAAACCCCATGATTTCTCGAATTTGAAGAAGACAACAGCATCGAAATAATCAATCAAAAGAAAAAAGAACACCGCATCACAGCGCCCCCCCCCCCTTTCACCATGTGGTCTTCCGCGAGATCACTGCTCATAGCCGCCATCGGCGCGCTGTGCATCACCGCATCCTCGGCCCAGCAGCTGCTCAAGTCCAGTTCGCTCAACACCTGCCAGGCCAACTCGGGCTTCACGGCCAGTCTGTTCGATGTCGTCTTCACGCCCAACAACAACTCGGCCAATGTCGACATAGTAGCCGTCTCCTCTATTGAGGGCAACGTCCTGTTCGACGTCATCATCACCGCCTACGGTCTCCAGCTGACCCGCATCACCGTCGACCCCTGTGATACCGGCCTCGCCGGTCTCTGCCCCATGACCGCCGGCAAGCTGTCCATGAACTTCAACCTTGCCGTCGGCTCCGACGCCTCCAGCATCATCCCCGGCATCGCTTACAGCTTCCCCGACCTTGACGCTACTGTCCGCGTCTACTTCAACATGACCTCGGGCGACCAGGCCGGCGAGAGCGTCGCCTGTGTCGAGGCCGACATCTCCAACGGCAAGACGGTCAACCTGCTCGGCGTCAAGTGGCGACTGCTGTCGTGGCTGGTCTGGCGCTGGCTTCGTCGGCCGTCGTCTCGGGCCTGGGCCACTCCAACGCCGCCTCGCACGTCGCCGCCAACGCCCTGTCCTTGTTTGGCTACTTCCAGGGCCAGGCCATGCTCGGCCTGACCGGCGTCAAGCTCCCGCCCGCCGTCGCATCGTGGACCCAGGACTTCCAGTGGAGCATGGGCATCATCCGCGTCGGCTTCATGCAGACCATCTTCACCTGGTACCAGCGCGCGACCGGCGGCACGCCCACGGACCTGTTCAACTCGCTGGCCGCCGTCTCCGTCCAGGTTGAGAAGCGCTCCATGAGCCTGGCCGATGCTGCGTCCGACTACCTGCCCCACGCCCTGTCGCACATGCCACGCCACATCGCCATGGCCCCGCGCTCCTTCCTCGGCCACGTCGGCTCCGCAGCCAACGCCCTTGCCAAGCGCACGCTCCAGCTGAACAGCTCGGGCAGCTACGTCGTGTACGGTATCCAGCGTGTCGCGTACGTAGCCGGTATCGAGTCCACCAACCTGGTCCTGACGGGCCTGACCTTTTTCTGCATCTTTGTCGTGATTGTCATTCTTGGCGTGGCCGCGTTCAAGGCTTCTGCGAGCTGGCCGCCAAGCGCCACTGGATCAAGAGCGACACGTTCCTCGAGTTCCGCAACGGCTGTTCACCGTGCTCAAGGGCATCCTCTTCCGCGTCACCCTCATTGGCTTCCCCCAGATGTGCATCCTCTGTCTCTGGGAGTTCACCCAGGTCGACTCGGCCGCTATTGTCGTGCTGGCCGTCTTCTTCTTCTTTGGCATGCTCATCACGCTCGGCTGGGCCGCGTCCAAGGTCATCCGCATCGCCCGCCGCTCGGTGGCCATGCACCGCAACCCGGCCTACATCCTGTTCTCGGACCCCCAGGCTCTCAACAAGTGGGGCTTCCTCTACGTGCAGTTCCGTGCCTCGGCCTACTACTACATTGTGCCCATCCTGGTCTACACTCTGGTCAAGGGCATGTTCATTGCCTTTGCCCAGGCCAACGGCGTCGTCCAGGCGATTTCCTTTATTTTGCTCGAGGCCTTCATGCTGATTGCCGCGACCGTGCTGCGCCCCTGGATGGACAAGAAGACCAACGCCTACAACATTGCCATTTGCGTCTTCAACTTTGTCAACGCCATCTTCCTGCTCATCTTTACTGATGTGTTTGGCCTGCCCGGCCTCGTGACGGGCATTGTCGGTGTCGTTCTATGGATCATGAACGCCGTGTTCGCCTGGTGCTCCTGATCATGCTGATTGTGACGACGACCATGGTCTTCCTCCGCAAGAACCCGGATACCCGCTACCAGTTCATGGCCGACGACCGCGCCTCGTTTATGAAGTCGCAGACGCAGCTCAACACCACGACCGAGCTGGACGCCCTGGCTGCCACGGCACGCGGTGACAAGGCCGGCTACAAGTCGAACCTGGACCTTGACGACGACAACGAGTCCATCTCGTCCGACTCGCTGCGCCGCCGCACCGACCCCAACATGGCTTCAGCCACCAACATGGCCGCCGTCGGCAACATGAACAACAACAACAACATGTACCGTGACCCGCCCCGCTCGCCTGTTGACCCGTCAATGCCCCTATTCCTGCCGACAACCGTAGCCACGCCTCGTCGCAGGGCTCGGGTGGCGCTGGCTCCCACCAGGGCTACGACAGCAACTTTGGCGCTGGTGGCTACGGCCGTGTGCCCAACAATGCGCGCTCGCCGAGCCCGTACAACAACTCGACCTCCAACCTGTCGGCTGGCGGTGGCAGTGCCTACCGGTCACAGAACAACGCCAGTCCCGCGTTCCGCCAGCAAAACAACGCGAGCCCGGCAGGCTTCCGCCAGCAGAACAATGCCAGCCCATGGCAGCGCGGTGCGGGTTACGACCACTAGAGGAGGAGTAGTACACGGCAGGCCTCGTCCACGCAAAGCACGAGCAGCAGCTGGCTGGCTCACTTGCCCACATCCGATACCGCAGCCACAATCAGCTATGTCTGTACGCCCGACCGCGGGAGCCGACCATGCTGGACGATACGTGGATCTGATTATTTTTTCCGGTGTGTGTGCACAGCGACAGCGCAGCAAAAGCGGGCAAAGTGCATTCATTGGCCTTTGTTTTTTTGGGTTGTTAATTTCTGTATTGATGGCCATCCTCTCTTGTATTCTTGGGTATTATTTGGCTGCCCATTGGGGTTCTTTTTTGTTTTCCTTTTTTATTCTGTCTTTTACTTGTTTATAAACAGCATGACAACAGGCGTCCAGGGAAAGGAAAGGGGCGAAACCACACTAACACTCACACAAGCCTATTTTGGGAAGTTTTTTCTTTGTTCATGTTTTTTTTCTTGTCATCACCACACACTCTTGACACGGGACGAACAACTCGGTCACACCCCCCATTTCTCCAAAAAATTACCTCCAACCACCAACTGCATCCGCGCATCCTTTGTTTCTTTTTGTTTATTTTGTCTCAGTCTTTAGTCTTTTTCTTTTGTCACTACTACTCTTTTTGGATTTTTTTTTTCATTCTACAAATCACGCTCGACTCGGGAAGTTTCTTTTTTACTTTTTCTGTCCATATTCAATATAACTGTTCCACAAGATCCAAGTAATGCATTCTCGCAGTGACCTATGCCTACCAACGACTATCAGAGAACTTGATCGAGATAATGGGGTCAAACTTGAAAGGGGGTCAGCGTCTGTCAGATGTCGTGCGTTTCGAGGGTGAGTAAGTGCCAGGTAAATTCAGGTACGGAACTAAAGTATAGGATTGTGTTTACACATGGAAATGAGATGATGATTGAGACAAAGCACATTTCACATTGCACATTTTATGAGACCAATTTCATGTAACAGGTGAGATTGTGTTGTCATACTCATCCAAAGAAATGGCACATAAAGAGACATTCAACAAAAAGCCAAAATGATTACAGCTCAAGCGCGTTTATTCCAGCCACATATCATAGTAGGAAATACAAAACAAAGGCAATCAAAGAGATCCAGAATTCCAAAAAGCCGTGCGAGGTCGTTCAAAAGTCGTCAAGAGACAAAGGGCAAAAGAAGAAAGACAAAGGGAGGAAAAACAAGAACAAGACGAATCGGCCAAGACAATATTGGAACGAACACTGTAACGAAGAGACAACATCACAAAGAATGTAGATAAGAAAAGAAGGAAAAGGCAATACGATCTAAAGGGGTAAAGTGAGAAGGAAAAAAAGAAATGAAAGAACATAAAGAACCGAAAGAAGGCAAAGAAGGCAAAAAGATGCCCTACAGCGCAATGGACAGATCTTTCAGACCCTCTGCCTCGAGCTTGGCCACGTCGCCGCCGGCTTCTTGCATGGCACGCACCAGGCGCTCGCTGAACTGGCGCGTCTTTTCTTGCAGTGCGCGCTCGCGGCGGGCTTTTGTTTTGGAGGAGCCGCTGGGCGCCACGCCGTTCATGAGAGTGTCGTGGTCCTGGGCCGTGAAGTTGACAAACCCGACACCGCCGCCGTTGGAGGTAGCAGACCGTGGACGCGAGGGTCCACTGACGTGGACCGCCGACGGCTGGGTGTCTTTGGTTCGGGCTTGCCCGAAGCACCGATGGCCGCCGTGATGGCAGCAGCCGCAGTCAAGCTTGTAATGCCCTGCGTAGACGACACGCGGCGCATGTTGCTAGCAGACCGGCGCTTGCGAATGGCGCCATTGGAGGGCGTAGTGGCAACGCTGGGCAGTGCGCTCATGCTGCCGCCGCCGGCGCCCGGCGTGGGCGATGTCCGGGGCAGGTTCTGCATGGAGTGCGAGCGACGGCCAAGCTGGTGGTGGCCACGGGGCGTGCTGGGCGCTGTCATGGCAGCAACCGAAACACCCGAGGCATCGTCGCCACTGTAGACGCCGGCGCTGCTGCTGGATGAGTTGGTCTTGGCCAAGCTCCGTCACGCTGGACCGCTTGCGCGGTGAGTGCAGGCCGTCACCGCGGCTGGTGCTGTGGTAGCGGGCACCAGCCGAGGGCGCACGGGGCTTGGCCGGCGGCTGCTGGCACTGGCCCGGTCGTGGCGGTACTCGTACTCGCCAGCAAGGGGCATGGGCGCTGCCGGCGGATAGCCGGTGCCGCCAGCTGCTGTAGCAATGCCCGGGAAGTAGTACTGGTTCTGAGAAAGACTGCCACCAGGCGTGGTGGCGCCAGGGGGCATATTGATCATGAGGCCCTGGGTGGCCAGATCCGGCATGTAGTAGCACAGGTTGCCGTTGGCATCAAAGGCCTGGGCATTGGCAGCAATGAACTCGGGCGGGAAGCCGCTGGGGATGGTGGTGCCGGTGGCTGTGGCGGTGCTGACGGGCGGCTGCTCCAGGGCTCGCCGACAGCGGACTCGACGACAGACTCCTGCCACCAGTCCTCGTCAGTATCCATGGCGTTGTTGTTGCAAGGCCTTCGCGCTTCAAGCCGGCAGCCGCGGCCGCCATAGCTGCAGATGCGTTGGCTGAAGCAATGACAGACGTGCCAGACATGCTGGCGGCCGCACTCGCCAGATAGGCGCTCGGTGAGATATCGGGAGGCAGGCCGCCATGGCTGGGGATGTTAATGGACGATGTGACAGGCGTGATATCGCTGTCTTCGCCGGCTGCATTGGTGGTGTCTTGCCGTTGGGCGTGGCCACGGTGGTGGTAGGCCAGCAGGCACTGCTCATGCCGCTGTTGTTGTTGCTGCTGCTGCCGGTGGCTGTGGCGGGTACTCAGTCTTGATGTGCGGACGCAGAGTGAGCTGGTGCTGCTGGTGCTGCTGGTGCTGCAGCTGGGGATGGCCAGGCGCACCAACACCGCCGCCAAAGAAAGCGCTGTGCTCGGCAAACGGATCGTCCACGAGCCCCGAAACAAACGCTGCCATGTCTGCAGGTGGCAGGTCCTCCTCGCCGGCATTTGCGAGGTGGTGGTGGTGGTTGTGCAGGTGGTGGCTGTGGAGGGGTTGTGCGGGAACTGTGCTGCCACCAAATGGCTGAAATGGGGCCCGTCAGCAACAGATGAGGCTGTAGATGAGCAGGCCGACATGGAGAATGTGGAAGACGTGGATGAGAGAGACGAGGCCGTGCCGGTCAGCGGTGGCGTGGGCGGGAAGCTGCTCAGTGCGGCACCCTTGGCAGGAGACAGGCCCAGGTCTAGGCCCAGGTCCAAGTCCACGTCACCGGGATGGTGGCTACGGTCATGGACGTGGTGACTCCGAATGTCGCTGCTGTTGTAGATGTTCTCCAGCGGAAACGTGGCATCGTGGAGCGTCGCCAGAGGCGCCACGGTCGGCGGAGCGGCCTCGTGCACGTATGCGGTGCGTGAGCGACGCATATTGGTGGCCTTGTTGCGGAGTGTAGTATAGATGGTCTCAAAGCGCCCGGGCTTCTTGGGCGAGGACGAGGCCGTGCGCTGCTTCTTTGGGGAGAGCGTGGCCTGGTTGGAGGGCTGGAGAGGCAGAGGCTGCTGTGAGAGGGGAGCAGGATGAGGACTGTTGCTGTTGTCCAAAGAAAGTGAGGAGGAAGAGACGGATGCGTGCTGGTTGTGGTTGTGGTTGGGGTAGGGTGTGGAGGATGAGAAGGTGAAGAAGAAGGCTGTTGTTGTTGTTGTTGCTGTTGTTGCTGTTGTTGCTGTTGTTGCTGAGGATGAGAAAGAGAAAGAGAAACCTGAGAAGAAAGAGAGATCTGGGATGAATGGTGAGGATGGGAAGAGTAAGGATGAGAAGAACGAGATGGCGAGAGGGGAGGGGGGTTGGAGGGTAAATAAAGAAGTTGAGGAGGACGCGAGGGCGAGGCGGACGAGGAAGCTCTTGATGACGGGGCTGGTGTCGGTCCTGTTATAGTCGCGGTGCTAGCAGAGCTGGTCATGGAGGCAGAGCCAGACGAGCCAGACGAGCCAGAGGAGACGTCGTCAGTGGAGCGATGCATGATCGAGAGATCCTGTAGACGCAGCAGCTCGTCGTCGGAGTTCGAGCCAGAGCCAGATCTGTTGGCGACGTTGGCGTCTACTGCGCCGGCGCTGGTGCTGGTGCGGCTGTTGGTGTAAGTGCTGTAGCGCCTGTTCACGACGTGCAGACGCGCTAGCCATTCTGGTGTGACTGCGACCCTGGACGGACGGCGGCCACGCCCCTGCTGACCCTGCTGGTTTGGCGGCTGCTGTCCTACGGCCGCATTCCCAATTGGGACAGAGGCCACAGGCGCTGCAGAAACGCCGGCGCCGCCCTGGGCAGGATTGGGCCAGGTGACGGGGGCGTTCTTTGTGAGGGGGGAGGCTGCTGAGGCTGTTGCGTCTGCTCTTGCGGCTGCTGCTGGAGGTCATAGTAGAGGGGGGCGTGCCATTATTTTGTGCTCCTCCGGGCAGCGGCCGTTGGCCAAAGGCAGCCCCAGCAAAGGCCGGGGCAGTGTTGAGGTACGGCAGGGTCTCGTGCGGGAACGGCTGCTGCTGCTGCTGTGCGCGACACGGCGATGCCTGGCCCTGCTGGTGTCTGGCAGCCTCTGCCTCTTCAAACTTCTTTTGGTCTGCGTTGTGCAGCTGCAGCTGCTGAAGGTACAGCCGCTGCAGATACTGCTGCTTCTGTGCTTGTTCGTGTTCTTGATGTTGCTGGCCCTGCGTCTGGCCAAAGTGGTAGTGCCGCTGATCAGCCGTGTCTGTGTGGCCACTGCCGCCGCCGCTGCTGCCAAAGATAATCTGGCCGTCGTCCAGCATCTGGCACTGGCTGAGCACTGCGTTCATCTGGTCAATCTCCTGCTGGCTCATGTGCTCCAGCTGGCCCAGCACGTCATACTGCTGCTCCATTTGCTGCATCTGCTGGAGCTGCTCAAACTCGTTCATGCCGTTCATGCCGTTCATTTCATTGAACTCGCCAAACTGGTTCAAGTCACCGAGCTGGCTGAGCTGGTCAAACGTGCCCATCTCGCTGCCCATCATCAGACCCTGCTCCGCGTCCATTTTGGAAGTCCGGGGCTGCAGTCTGGGCACTGGGCGAAATGCTTCCCTTTTCAGCCAGGGGGGGACACCACTCCAAGAGGCAAGAGACTTGGCGCAGAGAAACAGACAGAGAACGAGGGTCGAGGACCTGCAGTAGTCGTCTTTCTTTTTTTGGCCGTTCTTTGTCCCGTGCAACGGTGATCCCCGGACTTATCTTTGAGGGGCTGGCGTTCTTTGAAAGCCGCTGGCTCTTTCAACGCTGTAACGCCTCTTTTCTTTTCTTTCTTTTCTCTTTCTTCGCTGGCTTTCTTCTTGCCTTCTTTCTTTGACGTTGCCCGACGATGCAGACTAGCTTGTTGTTTGCGTTGTGTGTGCAGTCTAGGCACCCCACTCCTTGCGCAGGGATATGGCAATGGGCGTTTGGAAAGTAGTCGTAGAGGTGGCAAAGCCGTTGCGACGTCGATGCGGAGAGAAGCTGAAGAATAGGGTGGGCAGCAGCAGGCGAGAAAGAAGAGAAGAATAGGAGAGGAGAAAGACAAGGCCAAAAATTTAGGACTTGTCGATTTGTGGTCTGGTCACTTGGTGTCCTTTGCCGTTTCCTTTTTCGGTGTGTTGTAGAAGGCGCGAGGTGGAAGGAGCGATGCAGACGCAGAAGCGAGGCGTGAGGGTGCAGTTGCTCTTTCCCTTTTCTCTCCTGGTCCTTTCAGGACTGGTCGGTTTGCCGTTTGCGCTTTCCCTTGTCGATGCCACACAGCCCCTTGGTTCGGACTTCGATCTTGAGGCAGGACGGAAGACAGAAGGAGCGAATTGGACGGAATCGTTGCTGAAAGCTAAAACAGTGCCGAAAAGAGCAGGAGCGAGAGAGAACGACCAAAAATAAATAAAAAAAGAGAACAAAGAGAAATCAGATTAGGATATTAAAGATTAAACGGTTGCTGGCTAGAAAACAGGACGAAAAAGGATAAACAAAGCCAATGCTGATGCAGTCGAGTTTTTCTTTAGCAAGGAGAGTCGAGGGAAAAGAGAGCATCCATCGTAGAGAGAGGCGGAAGAAAACAACGAGAAAAGTGAGGCAAAAGTGTGAGGAAGTAAGAGATGCTGGACAGAGGTTATTCAACACAGCAGCTACGGGGGTATAATCAGGCTATGTCTCGAGCATCGAGCTGCTGTCCGGCTGTGCCGCTGCTTTGGCAGCTCTTGTCAACAAATGGCCGAGAGGACGACTGCGCGAATGCTCGTCACTGCCACAGCAACGGGCGAGAGACACTCGAGACACTCAAGACACTT
Organism: Sporothrix curviconia; assembly: GCA_016097085.2. Classification (NCBI taxonomy): domain Eukaryota; kingdom Fungi; phylum Ascomycota; class Sordariomycetes; order Ophiostomatales; family Ophiostomataceae; genus Sporothrix; species Sporothrix curviconia. The sequence goes on along the minus strand of JADMNF010000104.1, from coordinate 39,904 downwards.
GAAATAACCTGAAAAGAGCACCAGGCCTGAAACCACTGCCTCTGGCACGTACATTACGCACACGCAGAGAGCACACAGAAGCTGTGCTCGAGACAGGTGGGCGAGAGGCCACCGAGAAACGGTGGAGCCACGGCGTGTGCATTGAGTGGGAAGCAAAAGGGCTAAGAAAACCGAGCAGACTGGCTGGTCTCCTGGGCAATTCCCTGCATTTCTCGCGGCCAGGCTGCATCGGCGCCAAATGGAGCCAGAACGCGGCGGAAGACCATCCGGGGTCTCACTCGTGGCCGCAAAATGGTACGTCACTGTGATTGGGCTGTGTATAAAGTGTAAAGTGTGCAAAGTGTACGAAGGTACATCATACAATGATTCTGTTTTTTGTATCTTGAAACCGCTTTGACACCCCTTTGCGAAAACAAAAACTGGCTCTCGACTTTAAAAAATAAAAGAAAATAAAAATAAAAGGAAAATAAAAACACTTGTCTTTCCCTTTCCTCACGACGTCTGTTGCCCCGTACATTGACGAATCAAAGTTACGCTTCTCGAATAAGAACTACAAAAAACCTACGGAAAAAAGAACAAAAGCATTGAGTTGGGCGGTTTTGGCTACCAAGGAAGAGAGAGAGCGTGTTTGTTGGCTTTAAAAATAAGTGGGTCTGTTGCTCACCGAATTCTGTAATACTATTGGCCAGATCGCGAGGTTTTGAATTGACGGCCATCTTGTGAGCATTCCTTAAGAAGATCCTTTCTGCGCGAGCCTTGAATTTCTGGATTTTTGTGTACTTTCTGGCGAGCGGCTAGCGATCCAGTTGCATACCAGTCAGGTGACGAGGGACGGGGTAAAGCAGAAATTCAAGAGTACTTCGTGATACTTTTTGCAGTACATTGCACCTGAAACTCTCGAGATGGAATTTTTCATCATTTTCTTGGAAAAAAAAAGAAAAGAACAAGAACAGACAGCAGGACAAAGAAGAACGGAAAAAAAGAAACGAAAAAAGGAAAAGACGAAACATGCTGATGGCCAGACATTCAGCATAACATTCGAATGTCGACGTCGACTTTTATTTTCCTTATTCTTGCACCTTTGTCTGCTTTCGTTCTTTCTTTGATATCCCTGGAGTGACTTGTTCATTGGATAACAAAGCCGGAGGGAGGGAGGGGTGCAACCCCGGCTCCTGGTAGCACAAAACAAGAACGGGGAGGAATTAGTCAGTTGCGAGGAAAAAAAAAGGCTGAAGATGACCCAGGAGTGGAAGATTCGAACAAAGATGAAGACGAGGATAAATAAACTGTAGGCAAAAAAAAAAAAAAAGAAGAAAAAGAGATACCAGCAACTTCAAAGTTTGGTAGAAGGATTCGGCAAGAAAAGAAAAAAACGGATACACGATTAAACGCATGTCCAAGGCTGAAATGGCGAGATGGCGAGATGGCGGTGAGTAAATCACAAGTTCAATTGGTGGAGGAATGTACTCTTCCCTTTCTAGAGTGACCTGGTTCGTGTTTGTTTACGCAGGCAGAGGCCAGGTGCTGCACGGTGATTGGTATGGGACCCTGCATACCAGCCGGTTCAGTCACAAACGGACGAGCAGGAAACTAGTATCATTTGGGCCAGAGCGTGGCTTTGGAGACTTACTACGCAAATGAAAAGAGAAAGAAGAGAAGGAGAAAAGAGGTACATGTGCAGCGGATATTTCCTTGGTGAGAGTTGTCAATTGCTCTCTTACTATCGACAACAGACTCGCACAACAACTGGTCGTTATTAGAAAAAAAAGTATATGCAAGGAGAAAAGAGAGATCTGTCCTGATGATGCAAAACTCCAAAGAGAAAAAAAAAGCACGAAATAAGGGACACGCCGGCCGGAGAATGGATATCTCCAGACCTCGTTGCCAACTCGTTGCGGATATCTCGGCGCCCAGTCGCAGAGTATGGCCTTGCTGTGCCAAGGCGTTCTTGTCGTTTGACGTCAAGGACTGGCCTTATCGAGCCAATGTCCGTATTTCTGCACATGTACGACGTTGGTTTTGTGGTTGTATCTTGTCTCCTGTATCCTGCGTATCGGATCTTGTATCCTGTGCTCGACAACGATGTGCCGTCCTGTGCTTCTTTCTGGTCGAACTACGAGAAGGAGTTCACGGGGTCTATCTGACATCTCCCTTGATTCGTCTGCTGTGTCATTTTCTGCTTTTTCTTTTTTTTTTAAAAAAAAAAAAAGGCTGCTGCCCGTTTTACCTTTTACAAGCGTGAGACCGGCTCCCTTGCTAAACGTTGATTTTGGAGCTTCTATGACGGCTGATCTACGTAGATCAAAGAGTGAGTAGACTCTAAAAGGCTTGTGAGATAAGAGGTACCTTTGCCGTCTTTTCAGCTCGTCCTTTTCTATTTCATTCTTTTCTTTTCTTCTTCTTTCTCGTGCTCGACCTCGTCGCCGCCTGCTTCCTTTCTTCCTCTTCTTTTTTCATTCTTCCTTTTTTTTCCTTTTTCCCTCCTTTTTCCTTCTTTTTCCTTCATCATTTTTTGTTTCTTTTTATCGGATAGTGCACCCTGCAAGACTCAAACGCTGCCAAAGAATCCGCCACCTCCAAACCGGTGCAAGCTGTCAGAACCAACAGACTGCCTACAGGGGACACTAGCTGTTTTGGCTCGATGCTTGTTGTTTGTCGTTTCATATGCAGCTCGCCATTGATCTGCCATTCACGTCTCTTGTCACCCCTTCCCCTGTCGTTACCTCTGTGGTCCAAACCGAATCGGGCTAAGATCCGGAGATGGAAACCATCTCTCCAGCCATCCTACAAAACAAAAAAGTAAAATAGAAAATAAAATAGAAAATAAACTCGTCAAAGACAGGAGACAGCGCAGATCCCAGATAGGACAAGGCCTGCAGGCTAGATGATCAGACGACCCCTCCATTAGCTACTCTTCTTCTCTTGTCAATGTCGTTTCGTTGATGAGAGTATAGAGTACAGACGGGCAGAGAGAGAGAGAGCAGATATCTCGTGATCTTGGTTGGCCAGCCCGACTCGTTTGCTCACTTTTCTCATTTTTTGTTTTCTTTGAGGTACATCTTGGGAAACTTTTTTTTTAAAAAAAAAGAAAACAAAAAGAGATGCAGCTTGCTCGTAATTCCTTCATCCCCACTCTCCCTCGCTGTCGGTCGTGCCTTTTCTAAAGCTGTTCTCTCTTTCTTTCCTATCCTTCTCCCGCTGAGGCCTCTTTGTTCTTTTCTGTCAACCTTGGGCTTATTTCTGTAAAAATGTAGAAAAAAGGCACCGATTGTGACGGGTATCGGGGAGGGTAGTGTCGTGACCGAGAAGAGTAGGTTGTGGCCGAAGGGGGAGGTAGTGTCGGGGCCGAAGAGTCTGACTCTTGACAATAAAGTAAGGGAAAAAAGAAAAAGAAAAAGAAAAGAAAAAGAAAAAGAAAAAGAAAAAAGGAAAAAAAGGACAAGCTAGAGCCTTGTAAGGGTGTGGCAGGTGGTTGTGTGGCAGGTGGTTGGGCGGCCATGTAGCCATGTTTTGACATGTAGAATAACCTCCGGGGAGGCAATTCCTATGCCCTGTTCTTGCCCTTCTCTCATCTTCTATCCGGTAGGGAGCATTCTAATCCCGAGGGGCGTGCATCGTGAGCTTTCCGCATTGAGATGGAGGAAGAGGAGGTTGGGGAGAAGGGGGTCATGAGAAGGGAAAAAAGAAGAAAAAACGGCAGGGGTTGCCACTGTTGGCTACCACCTGCAAAGGTTGACCACATGCCGGCGAAAAGAGACACAGAGACACGAGGGCGCACACGCAAGGACGCATAACCAAATGTGAAGCTGCAACAGCACAGCCCTCTCCATTGTGCATATCCTCACTGCTATATGAGGTATTCCCACTTATCAGTTCGGTGGCTTGCAGATTGTGCTGCAGCCGTTTTGACAAGCCAGCAGTTGAGATGGCAGATAGGGATGGCTCATGGTGAAAGTGAAAACAACCAAAAACAACCAAAATGACACAAAATATTACAAAAAAAAATGAAAATGAGAAAAAAACGAGATACAAAGGCGGACGGATATCGCCCCTTTTACTGCTGGCTAGGTTAATGAATCAGAAAGAAAGGGACAAGGAAGACAGATCAATGGCATTTGGGCTTCTCTCGTCAAGACGATTGTTTTGTCGTTTGGTGCCCAGCGCTCGTTCCCCCGTTTTCCATTTTCTGCCCTTTTCCTACTTTCTTTTTCTTTTTCTTTTCTTTGTCTTTCTCACGCTTCTATCTCCGCTGGAGCCACTTTCCCATGATCTGCACACTACCCATTGAGAACACCCTCTAAGCCTTCTGTGATTGTTCTGTTTTATTCTGGAAAGATTTGTTGCGCGCAGCCACATCAAAGACAGGGAGAAGGATGTGACTTGGGCTCGAAACGTGTGCGCCACTGCGTCGGCCATTTTTGTTCTTGTCTTACACTGGCAGCCCTTTTTCTTTGTCGTTGCTGCAAGGTCCCAACGGCCACGCCTTTGCGTCTGCAGATGAAACTCTGTTATTTTTGGACTCTTTCTTTGTCCTGGTTGCACTCGCTCTTGTATCTGCCACTTGTATCTCTCTTTGTACGCATGCACGATGCCCTGGCTTTTTTTTTTTTTTTTTTTTTTTCCCTTCTTCTCTTCTTTTTATGTATCTTGTGCCAGTCTCCATCCTCCCACGACACTGGTGCATGAGCCCTTCTCACCCTCTTCTCATCTTACCTGTCCCTTCCTTCTCTTCTCTTGTCCCGCATTTTGGCTTGTCGAGTTGTCTATTCTGTTGGTACTTTTTATCTTCAACCTGCCACATGGCCAGCCTTCCCGATACCATACCCAACCTGGCCTAAGCCCGGTTTATTACAATGGGCTTGGAGGAGATGGAGGGGTCACAGTGAGACGAAGGGAACCAAAGAACAAAATAAAATGCCAAATAAAAAAAAGGGTAAACAAAGAAGGGTAACATATGCAGCCTAGTCTGAGGCGAGCGCGCAAAATAGACCATTTTGGGACTCGTACCAAAAATAAAAAATGAAACTAAATATACAAATAAACAGAAGAGGGCTAGTGCGCCATCCCAGATGAGGCCCTGCGAGTCAAACGAGAGTGCAAGATGTATGAGGAAGCATGAGAACAGATTCAGGTTGCCAGAAGCCTCCATCCGAGAAATATTCAGATGCTCCTTTTCTCGCGATATTGATTGGTCCAAGAACGAGGAGCACGTCGCCAGGGAGATTCTTCAGACACGACCAGCCATGTGCATCGTCATGACTTGAAAATGCAAGAGCTGTTTGGACACATCTACATCCTTTTTTTTTAAAAAAAAAAAAGGAAAAAGAAAAAAAAGCTCGCTTGTCATGAGTCCGCCAATAGTGTGGAGGTCAGCTGGGCCAGGGACACGATTTGAGAATATGACCGCGTTTATGTTTTCTTTTTGACGTTCCTTTTGAATTAGGACGTACCACTCTATGGTGCCCAAGAGTATGTTCAGAGATGAAAAGTTCTCGAGCCAAGGACGTCCTCGTGTGCAGTCACCGTGCTTTTTGTACTACCGTTTGCCCTCCCAAGAACCCTGTATTCCCAGATACAACATGGCATTGGACAAAGATAACCTGTGCCAATGAACTGAAAATTGAAAGCAAGGACGCCTCTGTAGAAACAAAAGACACAAAACAACAATAGAAACCCGGCAACGATGCAAGAAAACGGGATAGAAAAAGGGTATCGTCCCGCGTTCAGATATGAAGAACAAGAAAAACGAGGCAGGCAAAAAGACACAAGAAAGAAGAAGCATACAAAGAACGCCGTATACTAAGAGACTGCAAAACAAGCAAACGCCTTTCTAATAGAGAGATAGCCCTGTAGAATGAAGAAAACACACAAAACAATGCTGTTGTTGCTGTTTGTTGTTCTTGAAGAAGAAGAAGGCGCCAGCACGAGTCGCTTCTTGCCCGGGAAAATGTTGTGAAAAGGTACAAGCAAGGCCCAGGAAGAGGCGTCGCTTCACGGTGTATCGACATTGATGCCTCGATAGGAACGGGAGCGGGAAGTCTCCATGCAGGCAGAGGAAACTGCTCCATGCGCAGGCGGTGTTGTGGCAGGCTCGATGTCGTCGCTGGGCCCGGGACAGGCCTGCTGCTGTCGGCTTTGGCTTCGGCTTCGGCTTCGACTTTGGCTCCGACTAGTGACGGTAGATGCGAGGCAAGACCTTCAGCCTGGGCGTTGACATGAGCAAGAGCCTGAGTGTGCGCATCGGCCAGGCGTGTCTGCTCGTGGCGCCGGTTGACTCTGCTCCGCCTCTCGCGGCCGTCTTGGAGCGTGTCCCGGCCAAGGTCCCGGCTCGTTTCTATCCGGTCTGCCCGGTCTGTCCGGTCTGCACAGTCTGCAGCGCGGCGCTCTGCATGACGCTCCCGACAGCGTTCGCTGTGCAGACTGCTGCCACCTTTGGCACTGCTTCCCCGAGCGCTGCTACCGCCATCATTGGTTGCGCTGCCTTCGCCCGGCTGTCTGCGCCGACGCATTCGCGCTTGTTGCGCACTAGGTTTGTGCAGCGCATGGCGACTTCAGACGAAAGCCGGTAGCGGAAGGGGCCCATGTACTTGTAGAAGTCGCCTGCTTCGCCGAATTCCGGTAGCGACGTCAGTGGTTCGAGCATATCGTCGCCTCCCATGGCATCCACGGCCGAAATGTGGCTCGACGAGTTAAAAGCGGCCGGATCTACCATGTCCACGTCCATCATATCGTCGTCAGCAACAACGATAGAGCCCGCCGTCGAGCTGCCATCGATGGACTGCTGTGACCGAGCACGTCCCGCCTCACGAGCCATGGCCTTTCGGATCAGCCGAATGCGTTGCGAGTGGCCCATGTATGGGCCGGTCGGGTACGTGTTTTGTCGCTGCTCTGGTGTGTAGAAGCAGTTGCAGCCGCAATCACGGGCAGAGGCTCTTCAGGTGAACCGCTGTCGGCCTCCAAGACATCGACGGGTGGATTCGGACCATGCGAGCCGTTTCTTGCAGCGTCATCTCCCGGTAGAAGGGGAGTTGATGAGGGCGGAGGTAGGCCGTGTAGAATTGCTTGTTCTGCTGTTGGCGGAGACGGGCTTGTGCTGCCAGTAGCGCGGCTGTGCCATCTTGTACGGTGCTACGGCTATCCGACTGGTCGTTGCTGGACATGGCGCCTTCAGCAGCTGTGTCACGGTAGCCGGAGCACCATTGCCATTATCCACTTCAATGACGTCTGCAGGCAAGGGGACGTAGCAGGCATCGATAGTCCCAGTCGTGAGCGCCGCGGTAGATTCTACAGTACTGCTCGAGCTGATCCATCCTTGCAAATCGTAGCCGGACGACGGTACATCGTTGTGCAAGGCGCCAAGTGCGGCATTGCCAACGACTCGGGCGACAGGCGAAGGCAATCAACTGGTCGGATGTTCCATGCCGGCGTTCCCGTTGCAGAGACAGAAGGGTGGTGCGAGTGAGAGTGAGAGTTGGGGGTAGACTTTGATAGGGATAGGCCTCTGGGAGTGGTAGGAGCGGGACAACGGGCGTGAGTGTGAGTTGAAAGAATGCTGAGGGAACGGGGCAACCATGGCCGCTATCGCGTCTTCGGGCCGCGGTGGAAGATCTTCGTCGTCAGCCTCAATGGGCGATGCTGCTGCCAGGGCTGTTGCCCCAGTCGATGCGGCGACGGGTGTCGAAGTTGCTGTTGCAGTTATCGTCGTCGCTGTTGTTACAGTTGTTGTAACTGTAGATGCATCTGTCATGTCTGGCGGCATATCAGGCGTAGCAGTAGCAGTGGCAGTTACAGTATCTGTCGTCTGCCTAGGGCCCGAAGCCTCGTCGGCCTCGGGGCTGATCTGCCGAGCAAACGGAGCCAAGCCCAAGTTCAGATGGGCTACACTGGTGTCCGCAAGAGCTGCCTGTCGGCGCCGCATACGCAGCAGACCCAATGGGACCGACGGGCCGACGTCAAATTCTGTGCTGACGGCATATGATGAGGGCGGCGGGCCCGATTGGGAGAAAGACGGCGCGGAAGACAGCGGTGCAGGCGATGGCTGTCGCAGTTGGCAGTCGCCACTGTCGTTACGATTGTCCTGGTCCATATCAACCTCAAGGTCGGCGACAGGCGCATTGCCACCGCTTCGGAGACGCAGCCCGGCCATGCCCGTGCTAAAGTTGGCCATTGCATCGCGGTACCGACTGCCATTTCGACTAGTAGGCACACTACTAGCAACGCTGCCTCGACCGCTGGCTCCTCTTCCACTTCCATTGCCGCTGCGAATGATGCTGCGAATGGCTGGACGGACATCGGCGCGCTGCAGGTGATGCCGACTGAGTTCGCCGGCGAGCTGTTTCCACCTCCTCAGGCAGATCCGTGGCAGATGGCGCGGATGGCGGTGGAGAAGGCAAACCCGGTGGCGAGTGAGATGGCGAGCGTCCTTGCCGGTCGTCATTAAGAGGGTATGGCAGCTTATGACTTTGCCGTGTTGGTTCTGATTGCTTCTCTGTGTCCTGAGAACGATGGTGCAAGAAGGCGGATTGTGTGGCGATAAAGAGAACGGCGGTTGGAGTTGTTGTGGATGAGCTGTGACTGTTGAGTCTAATGAGGGCAGCTGCAGGCCCAAATGAGACGGGGTTGAAGAGGCAGCGTGAGATGATTTATGATGGCTATGGTGAGGCGATTTCGAGTCACGTCGCCGTTGCCGAGGCCATGATTGTAGATGCTTTTGCCGCTGCGAGGCAAGGATGGAAAAGGACGGAGGTATTGACGGTGCGTCATCGGCTACTTCAATCGCGTCTAGGGCGGTAGCTGGGCCGAGCATTGGTATGCTGGAATTGCTCCAGCCGCCGCCGCCGCCGCCGCCCAGCGAGGATGACGACGCGCCGTATATATGTTGACTCATCCTTTGTGGAGGGCCGGCCACGGCTGCTTAGGCACGGCCATACTATCGCTGTCGGTCCATCCAGAGATCTGTCTTGTGTGGTGAGAAGACGAGAGAGAGAGAGAGAAGAACTATGAGGCCCAAGAGACACCAGATCTGCGTGAGACACAAGGCCGATGCAAAAAGTTGATGGTGGGAAAGGACACAAGAGAGAAAAAAGAGGCGAAAGAAAAGAGGATGAATCTGTAAGGTTAAAAAACGACAACAGGGCAAAAAGGGCAAAAAAGATGATAAAAATGTGAGCAAGAAAAGCGCGGGAGAATGTGTGTAGGTCTGAGACCAAAAGGAAGTGCTCTGTCAAATAAGAGGGTGAGAGGACAAGGAGGGCCCGGTGCCAGGAGCCAGGAGCGACAGGAGGGCGTACGGAGTTCAAGGGAGTTACAACACACGCCGTGTGCAACCTGGGCAGACCCTAGAGGACGAAACAGGGAGCTGGGTGAGAGAAGAGAGGGAAAGGAGCGCGAGGCGAGATGTTGCACGACAAGGCGATCGTGCGAGCCAGAGATCGATTGCAGGATGGGAGGGCACAGGTGAGAGTGTGTTGTAAAGGAGAAAACGAAGACCGAGGGCGATGTGTCGTAGAGACGAGAAATTGCAGCCGCCAGGAGGGCCCAGAGAAGTCGAGTTTAGACAAACGAGGGCCAAAGAGAAAACAGGACGAAAAGGGCGAATGGCCGTCGAGGTCCAGTTTGATACACAGAAGAATGATGACAGCCAAAGGGCCGAGGTGATTTATGGAGGAGGAGCAGCGGAGGAAAGAGAGAACGAGACCGGGGAAGGTGTATTCTCCGCAGAAACGCTTTGCTGGTGCCTTTTCCGCAGCCGTAGTCGGAGACGACCCGTTCAATCCACCCGTGCCTCCCTGCTGGGACCAGGTCAAAGACGAGTGTGAAAGAAGAAAGGAGACAGGAGAAAGGAGACAAAAGGGCGCCAAACCCGCGCCTGTCTCTCAGCTTCCAGGGTCGGATCCTCTGCTTGTGGAGCTCCGGGTGTGTGAATTTCTGGGATGCAGGGAGGGATGGTTTAGGTTCAAGCACACTTTCGTCAAAGGGAGACGGGAGGAGAGGGGTGGGCGGACAGGTATGGACAGGTGTGGACAGCCAGGGCCAGGGATGTGGGTGGGTGTGGTGGGTATCGTCTGTCTCTCTGGACACGGAAGGAATATGGTGGAGTGGAGCAAGTCGAGTCGTCCAGCGAAAGAGAGAACCCTTTTGAAATGAGATGGGCACTTTCGTTGCTTTTTCTTCTTCTTCTTTTCTTTTGAGGGCATCCCTTTTCCCTCTTCCCTGTCTCTTCCCTGCATTGCTTTCTTTTTTTTCTTCCTTCTTTCCTCGAGGCGAATTGCGCTCCGTACCGACAGCGACATGGGCTGCATCGAGCGCTGCTTGCCGACGACGGGCCAACCGGCAATAACGGAAGAGGAGAGTGTCTTAGCACGGTAGGTATATGGAGGTCGTATTACTCCATTACTCTGGCCTAAAAACCCTCAACAGCAAAGCGAGGGCGCGGCGCGGTGTCTGCGATTGGGCCAAGCGCTGACCGGGCAGGGTTTGAATGGTGAGGGTGGCAGAATGCCAGAATTCAGAAAGCCAGATTGCTAGAATGCTAGAATGCTAGAACTGGGGAAATTACGAAGACTGCAGGGGGCGAGAGGCGATGGACAGCAACGAAAGAAGAAAAAAGTGTGCAGGTCTCTTCGGTACGACGTCTCTAACCCGATAGCGAGCCACTTGCATAAGTTGACAGACACGGGCATCCTCGAAAGTGCCGGACGATGATGAGGCTTGACGCTCAATCCACAGATCAGAAGAGATCAGGACAGATTGGATAGAGCGGAGAAGCCGTAGATGTACGAAAGAAAGAACAACTCAGCCTGGGACATGGAAAGTGTAACACGTGAAGACCAGGCGGTCGGTAGACTGGAGACTGGAGGGTGGGTGTGATGTCGATGCGACGGGAGATGGCGCTGGAAACAGAAACGGAGACGCAGATGGAGACGGCCATGCAAAGGGATGAAGCGTTGAAGAGAGCAGAGGAGGGAAGAAAGGGGCTACTAGGAAAGCTGGGAAAGCGCGAGACAACAGGGAAGGTGGCGGTATCTTACGTCGACATGGACGAGGCAAGAGCGCCAGAGGCGAGAGCGAAGAGGCCGGCGCGAGTGCTTCTCAACAGGGAAAGGAGATGCCGTCGATCTTTCCCTAGACCAGCGAAATACAAGCTGGAGCGTGGCAGGCACGAAGGGAAACGGCCGATGTACGATGCAAAAGGGGAAAGGGCAGGGAATCACAATTGGACGACGGCGAGTAATTACAAACAAAGCGCCCAATTGCACGCCCAGAGACGGAGCTGAGGCCTGGGACCAGCAGTTCTTCCTGGTGCCATGGTGGTGGGAATTGCAGCGTGTTTGCGTTTGTATTTTGAAACCCTCGGCTGTGTTTTGCTTGGAGAAGTAGGGACCCGGAGGATCAGGTCGTATTGTGCATGCACAGGGAAAGCCTATCGGGACTGAGCAGCAACATATGCATATTAGGTGCAAGATATCTTATTCCTTCAGAAAATGGCAGCTCAGACACCGGATCGCGAAATCACAACACATAAGCGGCAGGAGCACCCTGTAAGGCAAAGTGCAGAGCAGTGGGTGCAGAGGCTACAGCCGCCTAGAATGCCCCGTAATGCCGTCATACAAGGGGTTGGCAGGCGAGCGATCGCGTGTTTGAACGGGGTATCTTACTTTGTAGATGGGAAACACCTGGGACACCTGGGACGCACCTGCCCTATCTTTTGCGCTCGCGTATGGAACGCTATGTTAAGATTACTTGTACCCTGTACGGGCAAGAGCCATGCACTTCTCCCGAATGCGGTGTACATGTACATACTCTTTTACTTTACTCGATACATGTCCATTTAGAGATAACCGACGAGAAAATCAGCGAAAGGGCAAGCCAGGAAAGAAGAGGAGAATGAACAAGAGACAGCTAAACAGAAAGACACGGGTGCGGAGAAGGGCACAGCGTTGCGTTAGGATAGGCGCTGTCTGCTGGCAGCAAAACAAGCCCTAGGCGAGGTCACGAAAAAGGGATGGTGTGGGTGCGGTAAGGGGGAAGGTGCAAAGGGGGGCCAACTTGTCTGTTAGATTTGCGAGGAAGGAGCTACACGGGGACATGTATTACCTCGTCATACTCAGGACGGAGTGCCCGTCCAGACAACCAGCTAATTGGGACGGAAGATGACAGTGCTTCATGAAGCCTTGTCAATATCATCGTGAGCCATCCGCATTTGCACCCTTTTGTTTTGCTCACCTCAAGTTGTTTACACCCAGGCAAGCAGCGAGAACGAAACGGCCACGGCTTCACGGGTGTATTCCGAAATAGGAAACAAGCCGGTGCTAATTTAGAGGGACGCGAGGCAGGATGAACAGCCGCTACCCGGCGTGGGGCGCTGGGCGAGAAACCCACACGGAACATCAGTGCCGGTGATCAGGCGCTGAAGGATGCCAAGGGCAAAAGCAAGCTGAAAAAGATATGGTTGCGGCGGCTCTTTAGATCTTTTCTAGCAACAAACAAGAAGGTAGCCATTTGAAGTGAAATACAAAGAAGGAAGGTAAGAAAAGGGGAGAGAAAGAAGGCGAGAGAGAATAAAGGATGGCGAAACAAAGAGTCTGTAAATATTTAAATACAATACGACGCTGGAGAAAGAAGAACTGAGAGGACCACGGGTGAACCTCTCATTTGGGACCAGAAAAGGAGGGCGTGGACGTTTTCCCACTGCTGTATTTTGGTGTTCAATACCGCTCTCAGCACCCTGATTGGCTGGCCATGGTTGTTTCTTGTTTCTTGCATTTCCACCGCAGTCACTTACGAGCAAATGCATTACTGAGCTGAAGAGCTATTATATGGATCGGAGGAGGGAGCTTTGCTCCACACGTAGTGTGCGGCGTGCGGTCCTGGTCGAAAGATGGTTCTAGATGTGGCCTACGATACGCATAGTGGAAAGCTCTCGAAAGAGAGAAGAGAAAACGAGAAAAGAAAAGAAATCGGTCAGACGACCCTGCCAGCGGAGAGTAGCAGAGTGGGCAGGGATGCCACAGGGCCAGAGCCGGAGTGGGCTGAAGGGTCTCGGGACCGAATCTGAAGAGCACTTGGTCCAAGAAAAGAGAAAAGAGAAAAAGAGAAAAAGAGAAAAAGAGAAAAAGAGAAAAAGAGAAAAGAGAAAAAAGAGAGAGAAATGTGTAAGAAAAGAGGTTAGCACAATAAAATTAGGCCTTGTTTGATAATAGCGTTTCTCGACTGTCCTCTGATCTGTCTTCCGCAAGATGACATACGTTCTCCGCTATTCGCTCCTCTTCTTTTTTCTTTTGGCAAACCGTATGATTTGTGCCTCTGTGGCGTCCGGCTTGCATTCTTCAAATGGGCCTTTTTCGCTCATTCACGGAGTGCTGCCGCGTCAGCCACTCGTCTCAATACGAGTACAACGTAAGATACGTAGGAAACAAACCCTGAGAGCCGACACCCAACAACCAACAGGCTCAGCCTGCGTCCGACGACGGCGTAGACGAAGACGAAAAATGTAGAGAGTGGCGGGCGTGGTCGGAGGCTGGGTTGAAACAATGTACCGCCTTTTGGATCTCGTGGCCAGCAGAGGGCCAAGAAGTTTCAGCCACTGCTTTTACTGAAAGGCCTTGCTGTCCTCGCTTATTGCACCGGAGCGACAGAGCGATACAGAATTAATGAAAGGGCTTCATCCAGCCACACCGCTGCATATCAACCGCCGGGAAAAAAGCCCCGGGTGCACAAAGCAGACAAAAAAAGAGGAGGGCAAGCGGGTGGGAGGGCTAGATACTGTTGTTTCATGTTAGAAAAATGTGGTCGGCGACCAACCCGTCAGCGGCAGAGCGAAAAAAAGCAAGAAAAGAAGAAAGAAGAAAAAGAAAGGAAAGGAAAGAAAATTCTATGCTGACCGGCAACGGAACTGGCGCTCCGCCGTTGCCCAAGATAATTGAGTGGAGAGAGCGACTGCAGGTCTTGGTCCAGGTCTTTTGCAAGGGAGGTTGCCCACGAAAAAGAAAAGAAAGAAAAAGAAAAGAAAGGAAAAAAAAGACTCAGAAAAAGGAAAGAAAGACAGGGAGAGACAGCGACTATCACACAATCATCTCGTCTGCACCCACACCCACCACATGCACAACTGATCACATTCCACAAAAGAAATGTGACAGATCGCGATCAACCCGAGTACGGCTTACGCACATTTTCTGAGCGATTGTCAGAAATGGCAGATGCAAGAGATAGGAATACGAGAATAGACATAGACTTGTCAAATACCACAACTCGTACAATGCTTTCCCCTTTTTCATCCTTGCCTTTTCTTTTTTTTCGAGTGTGATTTGCCTCTTTTCCGTGCATCTACCCGTCATCTGTCAAGCATCACTCCGTGCTCTGTGCTCCCAACCAAGCCAAGCCTCAAGTTCAAGGCCCCCCTCTTCCCCGCACACTTCCCTAATATCGCCATGGCAGAGAACGTCTGCAGTAATACAATGCATGCGCTGTCATGCACGGTATCTATTTTCTATACTTTGCTTGAACGACTTCTCGGTAACTGATACGTTTTTTGCTCTTTCGGCTGCGTCTAGGCTTTCATTCTTTTTCCTCCACCCCCCTCTCCTTTTTAGTTGACGTGGGTCTTGCCGAGTACGGAGGACCGTTCCGTGCATCTCTTTCCATCTTTACCAGGTGCCAAAATGTCTCGGGCGATACAGGGAGAAAAAGCAGGCAAGCGTCAACGTTTTTAGGGCCTCGATGTGGAGGAGTAATCCGTAGGCATACATGTATTACTTCATAGGCGAGACTAAAAAAAGTGTGGGCAAAAAGTGACAGCTCACATGCACCCATCCTAACCGACCCCAAAGCCAAGACACGTGCCAAACTGTTCTTTTTTTTAGAAGAAAAAAAGCAGCCAAGAACAGGCAGCGGAGAGTCGACGTGAACCGAAGAGACAGACCGCAATCGCCATCACCGACCGTTATGGCCCGCAAGGGAGACGAGCGGCCAAAGCAGGGTTGTCTTTTCTTTTTTTTTCTTTCAAGAAACTACGTCTCCCTGGTGATGTACTCCGTACTTTACATTGGAGAGACCCACGGCATGCAGGGAGCGCCATGGCCTACTAAAGCAGGAAGTGAAACTTGGGAGGAGAGAAGGAGACGAAGAAAGGGAGGAAAGAAAAGACACCTTGGACAACGGCGGTGAGCAACGTATGTAAGGAACAGCTTGTGAGCAGAGGGGGAATGAGCAGAAGAGAGACAAAGAGAGGGGGTGTGTAAAAAAACAAAGATAAAGATAAAGATAAAATAAGTTTCATCCCTACAGAACAGAGATATATTGCCAGAAATATAGAGTACTCAGCCAAGGGCTGCACAAAGAGCTCTGCCGTGCTCAATTAAAATCAGAACCGCTCCCACGAACTTCTTGGGTTGGTAGCCGAGATCAGCCTCTTCGGAAAAGGACCGAAGTTATGAGAAACGAAGAAAGAGAAAGAGGGAATGGGTAAAGGACAGAAACAAAAACTGAAAAGCAATAGATGCCTATAAAAGGCAGAACTCACCAGAGCGAGGCAAGGCCTCGTCCCGTCTGTGAGTTTGTGTTTCATAACAAGAATATGCTTGCTCGCTCTGTTAACACACCCAATGCTACTCAATGCTGCAAAGGCTCTGATGCGGTGATGAGCCCCTATAAGATGCACAGCTTCCCTTCCGTGATGACTTGCCGGTGCGCATCGTACCAGAGACAGAGATTGTACGGCTATTTGGGGGGCAAGTAAATGCAGACAGAAGAAAATGGACAAAAAACGATGCGCGACACTGTCAACCTGTACAGATCAACCTCGACGTTCTACAGTGCGGAAAGGCCCGGCAGTAGCGCGTTTACTGTACAGTGGGCTTCGTCAGTGCACACAGGCAATCCTAGAGGTAATATTGTATTCTAAAAGTACGGGTACCCGCGGGTGCACGTGATATCGCGCTAAAGCGCTAAAGCGCCTAAAATTGTGACTCCGCGCATCAAACTCTCCAAGTTCGCCAGAGTGTAACAGCCTCGTCGCCACAGCCATTCAAGCTACATCCGGTGCTGACGATCGCCCGAGATCATTCGATTTTCAGTATGCGCCCCTTTATACGCCCTGTGGGAGTATTTTCCGGCCGCATGGCCTCCCATGCCCGCAGCATCACCATGCCACGGTCCTCGGCCTCGACCAGAGCCACATCAAAGTCTTCATTACCTTTATCTTCTTTATCGTCGTCGTCGTCGTCGTCCTCCTCCTCCTCCTCGTCGCCCTCGGAGTCTCTGGCCCAGCGCTCTCTCTTTATCAATGTTCGTCCGCCACCGGCCACGTTGTCGGAGCGCCGCTCGGTGCTCAGTGTGCTCGAGCGCTACGGCAAGGCCGAGATGTTCAAGAAGCTCGCCGACAACAGCTCGTTTGTCTGCATCGCGTCGAGCTCCTCCATGGCCACAGAACTCATCCAGCGCAGCCCTCTGCAGTACGAGCTGCTAGCCGAGACGCTGCAGGCTGCGCAACCCTGGGGCCATCCCCGTGTGGCGCCCACCGTGCAGTCTGTCGTGAGAACCGGCGAGACGTTTTCGTCCTCCTCGTCCTCCTCGTCAACGCCCGGCTTGACCCACCGCTCGTTTATCGTCAGCGTATTCCCCAGCCCGAGTATCACCACCGCACAATAGTGCGCAACTCGCCGCTGCACGGCCCGTGGCCCCGCGACGAGGGCCGGCCGGCCGGCCCACCAGGGTCTTCATCGGCAATGGCGGCCGTGGCGGCCAACGCCGACGGCTACCGCGAGACATTTGTGCACAACGCGCTCAAGGCCGTGGTGCCCGAGAGTGCTTCCAAGGAGGCACTGTGCGACTGGCGGCCGCGTGCAGAGTGGAAAAGTGGCGGAGCTGGCAACGGCTCTTCGCCCGAACGCCACCCGGCAGCAGGCCGGATCCAGGAACGCCGGGCTCGGCGCGCACATGCCAATAAGTCGACCCTATCGAGCCTTGTGGGCAGAGCTGGCAATGGCAAGCCGGACGAGTGAATGATGCAGACGTTGGGGAAGCATATGAACAATCCACAACTCAAAAGAGCATTACGATTCTTTGATGGAATTTTGTTGACATTGTCAACAGTGTCAACATCTCCCAGCTTCAACATCACCTAGCTGTGAAGTATAAGTACCGACGGCAGTGTATCGAGGCATTAATGGCGAGGCTGTGCAAAGCATACAGCTACGCTCGAGTGTGCCCTGTCTCCCGAACCACGCTTCTCCGGATGACGTGGGGAAATGTAGCTTTGAGCTTCGAGAAAAAAATTGCTTCGCAGGCTTGCGGGCAGGGCAAGGACCTTTGAGGCTCTGCAGGCTTCGTTTTGCCCTGGCCACACCGAGATTGTCAGTGCCGAGCAGGCTGACAGGCTGCCGGGCTGCGAGCAGAGGAGACTGAGAAGGCCACTCGGGCGGCAGACGCGCATGCTGTTGGGGCGAGATGGAGAGTGAGGGACGAGCCGAGACAAGCCGAAGCAAGCCAGCAAAATCGAGAGCACTGCAAAGCAATCAGAAATCTCCATGTCGGCCCGTTGGTATCTTACGATGACTTGACTGCCGTATGCTCTTGGCACAGCTCTCCTGTCCTCCATAGTGCACAATCCAGCTTCTTATTAACCTTTATCGTCCTTCAGCCGTGGCCGCCATTATCCCATTAAAGATACAGAGGGCAAGGCGGTGCAGAAACGAAGCAGTACGGAACCGGCAGACGTGCTCAACTTGAAACGGCGTTGCAACGTTCTTCGCAAGATACAGAAAGAATTCGGCTGCCTGCCATGCACGTTCACGTCAACACCGCTCCCACCTGCCGTGTACTAGTGCTTAGCGCTGATAGGTGCTAAAGGGAACGCCCGGGGCCTGTTTCTATTTTTACTGGCTCGGGTCTGGCGGAAAGAGCCTAGAAGAGTGCCAACTCTCCGCTAGCACTCGCCTCGTGGCCATTCAGCGGCCTTCAACCGGCTGAGATGCAGCCACAGCCACCCAACCGCTGTTGCCTACAAATTCTGTGGCCGCCCGAGGTTGTTTCCTTCGAGTGCCTTCTCTGCAGCAAGACAGAACATATTAGGCCCCTATTACAGGCCGTCGCTGCCTAGGTTTGACCGCTGTATCTTCTTGCCTCCAGCTTGCCTCACCCTCCCAAAATCCCCCGCAATTCCACGAAAACCACTCGCCTTCCACCAGCCCAAGCCAATCCCCAGCACTGCCCGCCCTTCCCTCTTCCCAGATAAAAGGCCAGGCGGGCCGGGAGTGGCTGCAGAGAGAGGGCGACAATCACGCGAACTGGGCGAGCAACCGGCGAGCAACCGGCACTCGCCTGTTGTCTTTGCCACCTGCCACCACACGCGTCTCTCGTTTGGGCCGTCTGGCCGTCCCACCGTTTGGGTTCTCTCTCCTGCCTTTTGACTTGTTGCCCCATGACGTCGGCCGACATGCTGCTAAGCCTGGTCCTGCGGCACAGGGACCCCTGTCATGCTGTAGAGATGCTTTCCTCTGTATGTACTCCGTTACTCGTGGGGCACCCTTGAGGCTTCCTCGCTTGTGTGTAAAATGTAGGCATCACCGTTTTGGCAGACACAGGTGGCTTGGGTTGGGGGCTGACGGCAACAGGAGCCAACCGGACATGTGCTTGCCAGGCTCCGAGGGAAGTATGCTTCCTTTCTGTCTTCTTGTCCACGATGGACAAAGTATATATGTATTCCGTCTCAGGAGAAGAACCCAGTTTCGTTTTCACGTGTCACATTCTTGCCCGACACTTGACTCCGTGTCTTGCAACACACAGCGTAACACGTGGTTTTCGTGATCACATCTCACAAATCACCCGGTGACCTGAACGACCTTTTTGTTTATATTTGATTTCATCTTGATTCCATCTTGACTCGTATTTTATTCTATTTAAGAAAGCCAATCTCGAGTTTACCACTTTCATATCAAGCTCATACAACTCAAGCATCAACCTCAAGCATCACACTCCAAGCACAATACAAAACACACAATGTCGCAAACAATGGCCTTGAATCGCGCCCTCACCCTCACAGTCGACACGGGCGTCGGCCGCAACTGCTACACTCTGCCCTTTGAGTGGTATACGGAGCGCGGCGGCATGCAGTACAGCGACTCCACGGCCAGCGAAAGCGAAAGTGACGACAAGCACACACAAGATCAACACCTCCATGATCGCGACGACAACGGTCAACTCGGCGACGCAATGTACGCTGCAGACGACACTACATACACCCATGTCTACGCCTACCGGCCATGGCCGCAGAGCTCGACAGACGAGCAGTCAACCACAGACGACGACGATGACAATGATGGCTATAATCACTACACCAACATCTACGACAACGACGACACCATGCCGTCAACAGCCACCATCGACGCAGACACGCAGATTGTCTACCAGACAAACAACAACGACCTGAGCTACTACGGCTACGGTGATTACGACTTTGCACAACTCAGCAGGACAACGACTGCGTACAGTGTCCCAAGTACGGAGGTCATGGCGGACAGAGGAGCAGAGGATGAAGAGGAAGACGCGGGCGAGGACTGCGACGACGACAATGACAACGAAGAAGAAGACGAAGACGACTTGATCATGGCACAGCGGCGCTGGCACTGCCCGCGGCTAGAACGTTGAGGTGGAAGGTGAGGGGGATAAAGAGAGAGCTGATGAAGAGATGATGGGGCTGGTGTCTTTTTTTATTCTGTCACTGCCTTTTGGCAATCATATCACGGCGCAGCAAGCATCATCGAGAGGGTGTATCTCGTTGTAATGTATATTTCTTTAGACATTTCATGTAAATTGGTTACGTTCGCTTTTCTATAGCGACACCAGCACGCGACTTATCCGCTCCACCTCGTCGCCATTGACGCCTTCACCCTCTGCACCGCGGGCTATAAGCCGCAGCAGGGTTGATAAGACAAGACGAATGGAACGAGACTGCGTCTGTCGGCAGGTTGTCGCCCGCGAGGATATGTTCTGCCAGTGTGCCCACATTGCTGCTCCGCACGCCGCCGCCCACGATAATCTCAATGCGTTTTGCAGAAGGGCTCTCTGCTCTCCCTACCCCTTCTGCTGCTGCTGCTGCTGCCAGCTTCTGCAGCGTCGAGGCGTGGTCCGCTGCCCCGCGTGACCCGGGCCGCCTGCTGTCAGCACACCCGTAAAGCCGCACTGGAGGAGGGTCGCGAGTGCTTCCTGTGTCCCCGCCTCTCCTCCCTCTTTGCTGGGCATGTCGCCCAGGATGAGGTCAAACGCTCGATGAAAGACACAGGCGTATGGCGCAGCGGCCTTGACCAGCTGCTGGTTCCTGTCAACGTCGACAACAAGACGGCCCGTATCCGCCCTCTTGAGGATGCCAAACACAAACCCGTCGCCGCGCGAGGGCTGCAAGAGCCCGCTCGCCACAAACGCATCCAGCGCACAGCACATCTGCTGGAACTCGTCGTCGGTGTACAAAAAGTCGGCCTCCTCCTCCTCCTCTTCCGCCCTCTCCTCCTCAGCGCCCTCCGCGGGCGGCCCGCGCGGCCGGATCATGACGCGCAGAGGCACCGAGACAGATCCTGATGCAACGATAGCCTGCACTTCAGCAAGTGTCGGTGTGAGGCCGCCTTCTGCATAAGAGCCCGCGCGGTTGATCTCGAGGCGTGTGGCGCCGCGTCGACCGCGACGCTGGCGGCCGTCGCCGAGAAGACGGGGACTTCAAACGTCAGCGGCATGGGCGGTGAAGATGAAGAAGAAATGAACAGAGTTTCCAGATGTGCTGTGTGGTGTTGAAGGCGGTCGAGGTGGTCCCGTTTTGAGCACAGAATGTATATATTTCGTTGTTTGTGGCAGATGCCAGATGCACCTGCTGTATGTAGTTCTGTTCAGTGCACCTTTCTAACCTGTAAATTGCGGGACCTTTCCGTATTATCCACAGTACGGTGCTCCACATTATTTTGACATCACAATAATCCGAATCGTGCTTCTTCTGATACTTGTATAATTACAGTTTTCTATAGTCCAAGATAA
Organism: Sporothrix curviconia; assembly: GCA_016097085.2. NCBI lineage: Eukaryota > Fungi > Ascomycota > Sordariomycetes > Ophiostomatales > Ophiostomataceae > Sporothrix > Sporothrix curviconia. Next base: position 18,886 of record JADMNF010000104.1, on the reverse strand, counting down.
AATAGATCTAAAAAAGGATTCTAAAATATGAAAAAGTAGGTTGCCATCAGACGATCGCTGCCGCGGGCGAGATATCTTTTCGTTGTAGCCGATTCACGTGCTGGAAGATTGTTGGGGGGCCAAAAGAACTCACACAGCATCGGCATTTTAGGCGACGCCGTGCCAGATAGTCTGTTGTCTATTTATCGATACTACGAAGCCTCCAGTAGATTCAAAGGCGAGGTGGAAGGCGTTGGGCCATTGCCCGCACTGGCGGGATATTTGGAAAGGCATTTTTCTGGGTAACGGTGGTTCCGATGCCCTTGAAAGATACTCTCACAGAGCATCGAAGAGAGCCCCGAAGCAAAGCAGCAGCAAAAGTAAGGATACGAGACAATTTTGTGGGGAATGAGATAAAATGATGACAAAGGAAGAACATATAAAAGGTCAAAGCGAGGTGACAGGGATGATATATCCAAAGAAAAAAAAAAGTAAATCGATAGACTGCAATGATACAACAGGCCAAGGCAAAAGGCAACTTACTCTGACGAAAATCAAAGGTAAAGTTCACCTCACTCGTTAATTTGAACCATTTAAAGTGTCAGATGAAAGATTACAACATGGTATGAAAGCTACGCCGAGACATTAAAGATCATTTTACTTCGCTTCACTGATTTTTATCTGTGGTGTTTGCAAAAGGCTCCCAAAGCTTTCTATTCAACTCCGGGATAGCAGAGGCCGATTCCACCATGACCTTGTGACTCAACAGATTCCCTGGCACATGCGTGCGAAGGGACACGGATCGCAGGAGGTCCTACAAAGGCAGGAGGATCTCCAAGCCCCAGCCGGCTTGGCGATTGCAGCGATGGAAGACGCTTGGCCACAGGTTCGATGGTCTGGGCAACAGAGGGTTGGGTGCTGGTGGAATCGTGTGCGAGGTGGTGGTGGCTGGGCCGAATCAGCGCTTTGCTTCTCTGTGCCGGAGTAAGTCCTGTCAAAGCCTCTGTAATTCGGTCTATCAGTATGGAGAAACGAATAGAAGCAAAGAGACAGGCGAACGGGACACCAACAACGGAATAGAACAGGAAAACTCACTTTCGTTTGCAATATATGCGCGCACGTAACGGGCTGCGTTGGGCGAGAATCTCTCCAAAATTGTATTTTGGAAAAAATGCTCATCTGGCAGGTTGTCAGACGAGTTCACAAGATGGGCATCTATAAAGTGACCAGAATACCGCCCACCACCAAGAAAAACTCACAGAGCATTAAGGATGTGTAGTTCCGCCGGGCATGCTGGCCCATGGCATGCTGCATTTGAATTTTCGCTTCTTCCCAGCTTCGTCGCGCGCTTCCGCTCGGTCTTTGATGCAGATATGCCTTGTTGGACGACGGAATAAGGGCAGTCCAGAAAATGCGTTCCTCCTCTCTGGACCACACTTTTCCTCCCATTTTCAGTATGGCAGTGTGCTGTCGAGAGGCTTCTTTGCCCTTGAGACAACTGAGACAACACCAGCAAGAGAGCAAGACCGCTTGTTCGGCCTGGGCAAGGAGTCAAGTGGCAAGAAGTAGCAGATGAAGGGAAGAGGCTGGGAAAGAGAGTAAAGGAGACGGCGTGAGAGGAACAGATAGAGGACCAGGGGCGCCGGCGCCACCAATCATGATACGAACGAGGGCCGCGAGACGTGAAGGCGGAGATCGAAGCGGAAGAAGAAAGTCTGGAGCGAATTAGGAAAAGAGAGGGATCACAACAGTCGATAAAGTCAAAGTCACGATTCTTCGCGGGTGGAGCTACTGGAGAAAAGGAGGAAGGAGCGCAGACGTAAGCGAGCAGTCCCAGAACTTTAAAAAGCATATTGGCAGAGGATGAAGGAGAATCCAAAATCATTGACAAGGAAGGGCCATCCGAGAATGTGCAAGTAGTATTCGTGACGAGCAAACTGGCTCTTCCAACAACGAGGTGCCCGCACCGAAGCAGCCACAACAGCGTCGCCATGACTTGTAGACCAGATCTCGCGACGAATCTGAATATTGAGTCACGAGAAGATCACGAACGATACCCGACAGCCACCGGGTAAAAGTGTCTGGTCGCATTTTGAAGGCCTCAAGAGACACATGACGTGTTGAAGCATCAACAAATCGCCAAGTACCAGGAGAAAACTTCCAGAACAGGAAGGCACGCGAAAGTGGATACGCCTCCGTTTTGCTCTCTTCCTCGACGACGAACCCCTTAGGACAAGCATTGGTTTCTCCCCCTTTCCTGAAATCAAAACCAGACGATGCTCTGAGCATCTTCTTTCTTCTGCTTTATGCGGCACATCGTTCAGTACACAGAACAGTGAGCAGTCGACGAGGGCCGCGTTCTCTTCGAGTGAGAAGGCGGCAGCATAACGAGGCAAATTCAAAGGGACGGACGAGGAAGGCCAGAGCACATAGGGGAGTTTTCTTTGGCCCATTCACGTTCTTCCTCCCATTTCTGTGCGTCACTGACTTGCTGTCCTACCATGGCATCACAGGAGCTTGTCCAGTGGCCTGCACACAGGCCATTACTCGAAAGAGCTCTCCGGCAGAGGTGCCTCGTACCCACGGGCCCAGAGCGCATCAGCAAGCCGCCGTTCCCAGCGAGAAAACATGCCTTTGTCAGTCTTGGATGGCCACAAAAAAAACAAAGGGGGCGTCAAACACAAGCCCGCGGACACTCACTACACTCTTCTTGTCGGGCGCACAAACACTTCGCGCACCCACAAGCCCCAGCTGCCCATGCTGTTAGCCAGCATCATATCTGTCGTCAGCCGGTGCACACGACAACTGGCCAATGCTGTGGCTTGGTGCTGTCAGCGCCCGTGTCTCGGGGTGTGGCCGTCGAATAGTAACGCCATTGATCTCCGTCGCCACAGCCAGGCTTTCTTCCGGTGGCGTGCGGCGAGCACCGCTGACGCCCGCATTGCCAAGCCCTCGACGTCACCCAGCAGCGACCGGTCCTTGTCATAGCTCAGGGCGCGCCGGCTGTAAAGTTGGTGACCACCGGATGAGCAGCCGCGGCCGGGGTACGCCTCGCGCAGCATTTTAAACCGTTCCTAGGTCTGTTTAGATTCTGTTGCCTTTTTGCTTTTGGGGGGAGGGAACAAAAACGCAGCTTACCTCATAGGCTGGATACACTTGGCTGCTCTCTGGGTAGGCAAAGCAGTCGTCCTTGTCGAGCACGACAGCCCGGATATCGGGCTTGCGTCCGCCGGGTCGTGCAGCAAATGCGCCGTCGAGGGGAATGGGAAGGTCGTTGAACGTCGGGACCGTGGCGTGCGGCAGACACAGCGCCGGCCGGGCCAGAAGCCGGAAGACATTCACCGACGCCGACAGGTTGAGATTCATTATGCCGGTAATCTTTTATGAGTAGCTATGGTACATAATGCCAGCCGCGATGCCAGATCAGTGTCAGATGTCGCTTTGTGTGAAGCTTTATGACGTTCACTATGTAGACCCATTTTAACTTGGAGCTGCAGGGGCAGGAAGGTGCGAGTGGGGTCCAGGAACCAATTTAATGGGCGGCAGGTGCCCTCGCGACTCGAACGCGTTTTTTGGGAAGGCGCAATACTGCTGGGAAACGTAAATGGAAGCTGTCACTTTTGTACTTGTTTTCCAGCATCACGACCACGCCACACACGACACATCTGCCACGACCGCACTGTTTCGGTCGCCACCACAAACCATGCGATAGAAACGCCATAGTCTCCGATCCCGGCCATCGATACATCCACAATGGCCCGCGCATCATCCCGACGGGACAGCAGCAGCAACAGCGCAACCGCTCTCTCGCCGACAAATGCCACCATCTGCAGCTCCCCAAAGCAGATACTCGCCACCCGAAAACAGACCGGCCGCCAACGCAAGGAGTAGAAAAGGAGCCTCCAACGAGAAGGCGGGGACTGTTCACACCAGGTCTGGGGGGCAGGAGGGCGTCGAGGATCTCGAGGCAGAGCTCCGGAGCGAAAAGGTCGACGAGACGAAGCTCTACGGCGACAATATCGAGGTACAGGGAGAGGGAGACGCTCCTACAGGGGGTATGAACGATGCGCCAGGGGCGGGAGTAGCTGGGGCGCCTGCAGCAGCAGAAGACGCCCACAGTGAACGCAGACGCAGCCGATGAGGACCAGCCCGCGTCGATGCCCGTCGAGACGCCCAAGAAGCGAGGACGCGGCCGGCCGCCCAAAGCCCGGTTTGCAGACCGCTTCGACTCGCCTGGGACGCCCGTTGGCAGCACACCGACAAGCAAGCGCGCAAGGACCAGATCCCTTTGCCACACCAACCAAGGCCACGCCTAGCAAAGCAGCACGCGGCCTCGCAGCGCCCACGCCCAACACGCGCCGGACACTGGCAGACCGGTACGGCGCGGAAGGAAGAGCACGCGTGCACTGATTGACCGCATGGTGGCCGGAGATGGGACGACGAGGACGAGGACGAGGCCGCCCTCAACGCCGCTATTTCTCGACGCGGAGGACGAAGATGACGACGATGACTATGAAGAGGAGCAGGAGGAGGGGGAGACGGTCCGAGGGAAAGAGGAGGCCGCGCTCGGACAGGACATTCCAACGCATGCGGAAGAAGCGCACCGACGCCTAGAAAGCGTGGACGGCCGCCCAAGGCAAAGGGCGCCGCTGGTGCCGCGACTCCGGCCAAGGCTCGTGCTGCTGCTGCCGCTGCTCCTCCTCTAGTGGGTGAGGACGGCGTCACGCCGCCAAGCGCGGACGTGGACGGCCACGCAAGACGGACCTGACAGCACCCTCCAACGCCGCGAGTGCAGCTGCTGCACGTTATGCCGACGCCACCACGCGACCTGCCGGCGCACGAGCACTACTTTTACCAGAACCGTGCGGGTGCGGGCATCAAGACGTCCAACAACACGCTGGCGGCGATGCGGCTGCTGACGTACGACGAGTACTTCCGGCTGCGTGAGACAGCAGCGACAGCGCGCCACGAAAAGGAAGTGGGCTACCTCGAGGCGCTGCATGCGCAGTCGTTTGCGCAGTGGGCGTTTGAGCTCGCCCAAGGCCTTCAGTGTGTGTCTCTACGGCTACGGGTCCAAGCAGCGCGTGCTGCGGGCCTTTGCCACGGCGCTGCACAAGAGCATCCGCGACCACGCCGCGCACAAAATTGTCATGGCCAACACAAGCACAGCGGGCGTGGCCGTGCCGGCTGGCGCGGCCGGAAACAGTGCCGCCGTCCACGCCTCGGCCTCAGCGGCAGCTTCGACGCTCCGCGACATTTTGGCTCGTCATGGCTGCTGCTGCGACAGCCATGTCCGCCAAGAGCAGCAAGGAAGCCAAGGCACCTCCCCCCAAGCTTCCCTCGGGCGCTGCTGCAGGCGAGCGCATCGTCCTGGGGATGCTCGACCGCCTGGGTAGCCACCAGACCGTCACGCTGATCCTCAACGGCATCGACAGCCCGAGCCTGCGCCGCCCGGCCGCCCAGGCCACGTTGGCATGCCTGGCCGCCCACCCACGCGTGTGTCTCCTGTGCGCGGCCGACACGCCCGGGTTCGCGCTGCTGTGGGACGGCGCGGCGCGCAGCCAGCAAAACTTTGTCTTCCACGACGCAACAACGTTCCGCCCGCTGGCCGGGCTCGACACGGTCGACGAGGTGCACGCGCTGCTGGGCCGGCGCGTGGGCGGCAAAGACGGTGCGGCGTTTGTGCTGCGCAGTCTGCCAGAGAATGCGCGGAACACTCTTCCAGCTGCTCACTGGCGAGGTCCTGGCCGCAGACGACGGGGCGGCGGCGGCGGCGGCGGCGGCGGTTTTGGCCGTGGCGGCGGAGGATACGGCGGGGACGACGACGACGGCTACGACGACGACATGGATGGCGAGGACCGCGACGGAGGCGCGGCCGAGTCGGTGGCGCTCGAGTACCGCATGCTGTACAACAAGGCTGTAGAGGAGTTCATCTGCAGCTCGGAAATGGCGTTCCGTACGCTGCTCAAGGAGTTTCCACGACCACCAGATGGTGACGAGCCGCAAGGACGCCTTTGGCACGGAGATGCTGAGCCTACCGTTCCGGCGGACGAGCTGGAGGCGCTGCTGGAGGACCTGGCGTCGTGACGGGGGGGAGGGCGATAGCAGGTAACAAGAAAAGCATAGAGAAAAACATTGAGAGCGTTCGGTTTACAAATGTTACAGACAAGATACGTTTTCACGACAGCCGTATAGCGGGCCAAAATAGACAATATGCATGAGAATTATAAAAGTATATTTTATGGCTCTGGTAGAGTTCTAATCTATGACTCGTCATCTCGTTCGTCGTGGGATGATCAACAATTAATACCCATAGCGCCAGTTCTATGATAAACGGTCTACGACGCGAGAAATGCAAAAGGTATGCACTATATACACATATACACAATGAGCTGCTCACAGCTCACAGCTCACAGCTCAAAGCTCAAAGCTCTTGACACACGTCCACAGGATGACGGGCACCACCACGTTGTCGTTGCCGCCCGTCAGCACGGCCTCGGTCAGGCTCGCCATGGACGCGCACAGGGCCGCGCGCGGTGCCACCGACTTTACAGCCGTCGTGACCAGCCACGCCACACCGCGCTGCAGCACAGGCGGCAGTTTCGACACCGCTGCCGAGAGGAAGGCAACAGCGGCCGCAGAGCGGCAAAGGACCGGGGCTGGATGTCGCTCCTGCTCGCGTTTGCGATCCACTCGTCCACCTCCGCGCCCTTGACGGGCCAGCCGCCGAGGCGCAGCCACGCGTGGGCCAGCATCAGTCCCAGGAACACGGCTGCAGCAAACGCAGCGCTGCCCTCGAGGCTCTTGCCACCGCCCCACAGCCACTTGTGGCGGCCCCAGTGGCGGCCGATGAGGGATGCCGCGGCGTCGCCGAGCCCGACACAGATGACGCCGGCTACCATGCCAATGTCGCGCGAGGGCAGCTCCCAGCCCCAGCCCTGGGTGCATTGGCCGCTGCTGTGGTCCGGGCCCCGTCGTATAAAGAGCTGCAAGAGACAGCCACAGCGGGATGGCGCAGCCGATGAGCAAGAAAATGTGCGAGATGACGACGGGGCCGCGCAGGTCGCGGCCGTCGACGTAGGGCGTGAGGAACGTGGCAATGGGCCGCGAGAGGGCGGCAGCTGGCTGGCACGGAGCATGTCGAGCAAGAGGAACACGGCGAGGACAAGGCTCAGGGCCAGGCAACATAGGCCGGATCGACAAACGTGGCAGGCAGCAGCATGGCGACCATCATGAAATGGAACACCTTGCGGCGCGTGTCCACCTCGTAGACGGGCGAGAGCGTAAACACCACGGCGAGGCCAAAAACGAGCACGACGACCCAGTAGCCAGCGAGCAGCAGCCGCGTCGTGGCCGCGCCGAAAAACAGCTGGCGGTTGTACTCGGCCCAGCCTTCGAGGCACGTGTCGCACGGGCCACTGGCGCCGGCGTGGTCTTGGGTGTTTGCAAACGGTCCCCAAAACTGGCACCGTTGCGCTGTCGTCCGCGCCGGCAGACACACCAGGACTCGAGGTTGGCCTTGACGACCTCCAGACGGAAACCAGTCCACATCGCCAAAGAGATAGCCCAGCGCCCAGCCAAAGGGTCACGGCCCTTGAGCGCGTGCTTGGCCACGTAGGGGCGGATGCCAGCGAGGATCAAGAGGGCAATGCAGGCGTACAGGTAGCCGGCGTACAGCCATTTGCGGCGCATGGCCTGCTTGTGCGTGAGCGAGAAAAGGCGCGCACCGTCGGCGAGGCTGCACGCTTCTTGCGGCCTGAGGGCGTATGCGTGACGCGCTGCCCCTTGGAGCAGTGCGTTTCGAGATGCCCGTGCCCGTCTTCAACGCTAGATCGGGATCCACGTCGTGCTTCTCGGTCGTCGACAATGCTGCCGCTGCCGAGTGAGCCCGCGTCCTCCGCTTCAGTCGGCCGCCGGACGCGTGTGTTTGGAGTGCATCGCTGTCGCCGGCCGAGTCGTCTGAGCGGTCGCGGTCGCGGTCACCGCCAAATCCGTACATCGCCTCGAGTCGGGCCCGCCGTAGCGACTTGAGCTCGGCCCATGCGCATTTCAAAAAAGAACACGGGCGACAAGTACATCCACAGGCTTGTGCCCGTCGCGGCATTGTCTGCTGCCCCAGCTTCGATCCGCCGGAAAACGCCAGCGCGGGATACGCGCCAGCGTTGATACCCCAGCGGACCGCGTGGCCACCGAGAAGCACCATCCCAACGCCGCCGATCCAGAGCAGCGCCTGCAGAATATACATCTGGGCGATTTGGCCAGCACGAGCAGGTTGATGAGGCAACCGACAGCAGCTTCAGCTCGGCGGGCAGGAGGCTCGTTCGTGGTCAGGTCGCGCAGCACGTTGCACAGGCTCACGTGCAGCGGGAACAACAGTGCAAACATCTCCATCTTCGGCAAGGGGTCTCGTGCCGCCGTCAAAGGGTCCCGCGGGAAGACGCTGCTGAGCACAAACACCTTGTACTGGGTGAGGTTTCGCAAGGCGACATTAATGGGCATCAAGGTCACCAGCCACTGCACGGGCTCGAATTCGTAGGGCGACGGCATGCCGTAGCGGAAGAGAAAACGCGGCAGTGTGCAGAGGCTGAGCACAATGTTGACGATGGGCGCCGCGTGCAGCGTCGGTCGGGCCAACAAAAAGGAGACAAAAAATGGGCAGCATAAAGGATACAGCACGGGTGCCGGGTCGAACGACGCCGGGATGCGCAGCTTCCGCAGCCCCCGCAGCCTGCGTAGCGTGCCGCTGATCCAGCCGTGGTCGCCGCCGGTGACGGCGACGGCGTCCGGAACGCGGCCAGCGAGCCACCACGGATAGGCCAGGAGGAGGACCGTCGCGAACGCGCCCATGGCCCGCAGCTCGAGGCGCCAGTGCCCACGAGGCGCCAGCACGACGGGCTTGGTGAAGACGAGCACCGCCATCAGCACGACCAGCAGCACTTCCGTCGAACCGGCGCACAATCTCACGCCGGCGCCGAATGCGCTCAGAACTGCCCCGGCCCTGTCGGCGGTCCTTGTCCCAGCTGTCCGGCGGGGCGGCCGCGTCGCCCTTGAGCTCGCCCGTTAGCCGGTGGAGAGCGTCTGCAGCGATATGGCGCGTCGAGCCTGTGCTGTGCCGTTTGCGAGATCATGGCCGCCTTTCTGGCCTATAGGGCCGGTGCCGGGCCTGCCTCGTCCTCGGGGAGACTGAAGACGCTGCCGGCAAGACTCTCGCCGCCGTCGCTGCCGGCGTTTCCCTCGCGTCTTCTGCGGAAGCGTGCGCTGTCCTCAGCGCCGCCGTCGCTCCGTCCCGATAAGAAGACTGGCCGCAGCGGTGTCGACACGCCCGAGAGCACCTCGTTCCATGCCTCTCAGGCCCTTGTGTGGTTTGGAGCGGGGCGCGGGCAGCCCCTTTAAAAAGTGCTCGTCATCAGCCTCGGTGCCACTGTCGCTACCCGGCGCCGAGTCTTTGCTGAAGAAGCCCGATGCAATCGACGAGAGCGACATGGCAGAGGTGGATGTGGGGATGGAGTCGAGGAGGAGTGGTGGACGGTCTGTGGTGGTTGTCGTGTGCGTGTCGGAGAAGAGGCCGGTGCAGCCTGCGACAGCGAGGCGATGCGGTTTGCAGCATGCAGGAGATCTATATTGGCGGTGGTGGTAGGGGTGCGGTGAGCGGCTCAGCAGCCGCAGGCCCTCGCTGTCGACGTCAACTCCGAGGCCCGGTTCCAGTTCGACTGGGAGAGAAAGGTTGGCCTCAGGGGGGGACCAGTTTTGTCGGGACCAGACTGCCGTCCAGGTCATGCTTTTGTCGCCATTGTTGCCACTGATGATGCTTCCACTGCCGCTTGACAAAAAGCCCTCCGAGGCGGAGGCATCGTCGTCGTCGGTGGCGCGCATCGCGTCCCTGGATCGTGGTCGGCAATATGTGCAGCCAGTAAACAGCTGGCCGGGACGGTCGAAAGGAAAGCTGCAAGGAAATTGGCCGCACAGCCTCACATGGCTAGTGGTCGACAGATCCAGAGGCAGCAGGCGGTGGCCGTCTGTGTTTGGTATCAGAATGTCGTGATATGCAATGTCGTGAGATGCGGCTGCGATTAGAGGCCAAATCACAATGAAAGTGCTTCTTACAAACGAATCACCACTGAGCTCCTGCCAATGTAGCGTCCGCATTGGCGCGTTATGGGCAGTTACGACCAGATTGTTAGTGCTGTTGCACGGCAGGAGCTACCTGCGATTGGGCAAGTCTCGGCCATTTTTCACAAGGAACCTCGCAGCTCCTATAAGTGGGGCCTTCGTCGATTGGGCTGTCTTGGCAAGGCGCGTTTAGTTCTTACAGTACGGAATACAGCGAGTCAACCCAGTACAAATAGAGCGTAGTGTAAGCGCTGTAACTGTTGACTTCTTTTGAATGCATCCGTCATTGCCCTTCTTCTCTTGGGCAGTATCCGGTCCTTTCCCTTGTCCCTGGCAAGGGTCACGTAAAAGAATTAAGCTCAGTCTCGTTCTATCTACTGCTGTGATTTTGTATATTGTCGTTCAGTTATGCTGGTTGTTTGAGTTGAGACTTGATGCCAATAGAGTCTCGAAACAAAGAATTCTGTAATCTAAATATTATTATCAAAAACAAAATCAATGTCAATACGGAGGACTCAATAGTAAATATTGAACAATCAAAACTTATTCAATATTCAAGATTGATACCAAGAAATGTTGTTTCTAGACGTGGACCCTACGACGAGCACCACCAGTGTGTTTATTGATGTCGGGCTTTCTGTTTTGCTTATTGGTTTCATTGATGGCAACCGCTGTGGCTGAACACGTATCTTGCTTTTGATCGTTTCGTGTGAGAAAGCTTTATTTATCATTATCGAGTTAAACTCGAAATTTATTTTGTTGCGGTCGACTATTTACATTTAATATATTATGCCGGTCCCTTTTTGAAAAAAAAGCATAAGAAGAAAAATAAAGGAAAAAAGTAAAATGATTGCAGAAGTCATCAACATACACGCATCATATTGTTGCATCCTCTCAACAGCGATGGAGATTAGCGATCTCCACGAGAGTCCTGCTAGCACCACCGACTTGCCCAGGATTTAGCTCCAAGCGTTCCAAAAATAAACAGATCCCAATATGAGCACAGTTTATCGAGGCATGCTATACAAATACGTACTCGTACTGCGCGTTTGTGCTGGAGGCCCGGTATTGCTTGTGTACTCTGGTGTTCTTTTAACCTGCAGCTGGCCGCGTCATGATAACTTACTGTATCAAACGCCCTGCATCGTGGCTATGGAGGCGCATTCCAAAGGCGAACGAGCAAATGAGAATGAAGACAAAAAACAGCCAAAAGAAAGAAAAAAGGTCAGCCCCGTATGACCCCGACGAGGGTTCACGCCACAATATCTGCAGCTGTCGGCGTCGTCGGCAACGGGTGGCCTGTGCAGTGTAAATTTTTAAGAACGCGGCTGACGACGCCAAGCTTTTTTTTTTCCTTTTCTTTTTCTCTTTTTTCTCTTTCTTTTCTTCTCTTTTCTTTTTTCTCTTCTTTTTTCTCTCTTTTCGAGGACTTTTCTCAGTGTTGGCTGAGCTACTTAGTTACAGTGAAGAGGCTCCAGAGTTACTCATACGGCGTGGTGAAACAAGACGTCGGTGCGCACTTTGTGGCCATAGTGAGCCAGGCCCAATCCGGGCAAGGCAAGGGGGCCGCCGTTCAGTTAAAGTGCCGAGCGAGGAGACGAAAGGCAGGAGACGGCAGATACGAATGGTGCATGGAGCGGGAGCCGTGATGGAACGCACATTTGTTGACAAAAAATCGAAAAAAAAAAAAAACACATCGTGATACTGATGTATGTCCCTTTTGGTGGCTTTTTTTTTCAAGTTTGACGAGACATTTCGAGAAGGTGCGGCCGTGGGTCCTGCCTGGCTTGCTTGGCTGACGCAGGCGCGGACCCATACGTGTGTGGCCCACGCCAGCAAAAGAAAATCTGGCTCTTGCTCCATTGAATACGAGGTCGCTCTCCCTCTTTAGGTAGGCACACATGCACTTCGCTGGCAGAACGGACGGGCATCTTCGCTCCTGCCAAATTGCCCGTCGTATTGCGTGTGGTCGAACGGCGCTCGTATACTCATAGAACAAGGTTTCATGTGTGGCCAGAGACCTTTCAATATATGCAAAGCTGTATGCATGCAGCACACACATTCCTCCGGTCCTGCATTCATTGGTAGGGGCGAGACACTCGGGCACAGTCGCAATCAACTGCAGGTAGAGTAAGATGCAGTAAGACGCATGCTGTTCCCAGACGGGAAGTCGCAGATTGTTGAGGTTGCTTCTTGCCCCATACGCCTGCCCGTCTGAGGCGAGGCAGTTGTGCTTTCCCTGTTTGTTAAAAGAAGAAAAAAAATTGAGAAAAAGCATGGCGAAAAGCACCAAATGGCCACTATTGGAGCCGCACTTGTTGGTTCGCTCTTGCCGCGTCGATGTGTGCGCCCCTGTTCGGGCAGCCGCGACCTAAGAAAAAGCACCGCCCTAAGCCCCCCTAGAGTTCCTAGACCCGCTGGGCGGTAGAGGCAGCTGAAAACAGGCTTGGACAGCACGACGCCAAGTGGAGAGGTTTTTTGGCTCAGTGACTGCCTCCGGAATACGAGCCAGCGTCACTTTCGTGTGTTTCGGGCGCTTTCTCACTCCTTTCGCCAGTCGCCCCTGCCCCTGACTTGTGCCTCTGGCAGGCCACTGGTTTGCAGTCGTTCCTTCCACTTCGGGCTGACCCGGCCGACAAAGTCACCCACTGGCGCAGCCGGTCTTTAACCAAAAGTCTCTTTCCAGTAGTCAAAGGACTTTCCCACTGGCGCCTCATATATTCGGACGATCCCATCCAACGGCTTCACTCTCATTTTTTCCTCCTTTTATCGCCATTGTAAAACCCAGTTCCGTGCTGCTCGTCACTCTTTACGATCCTTTGCAGTTTTATTTTCTTTGGCTCTCTTTCCCACACTCGCTGCCGTCTTTGTTACCCAACCGACGCCCCCTTGCCACAGCTCCTTGTTTGCACTGCAGCAAATACGAGAAAATCGCCCAAACGGGCTCCGCCACCACTCTCTTTTCGCACCCACTGATAAGGCCACAAAACAGGCGAGAGAGCGAGAAAGCCTGCCTTGCCTCCTTGTCAGCGCTTTGTCCCGACGGACAGTGACCACCTTCTGTGACCCCGGACCTGCAACAAGTCACAAACAAAAAAGGGCCCTTTTACCCTGTTTTAAACCTCTTTGCCTCCTCTCGCCTTCTTATTCTCACACTCACCTTCTCTCTCCCTCTCCCTCTCCCTTCTCATCCCGCTCACGTCGCCTCCTTTCGACTTACCTCTCTCACCTCCTACAACACGCACGACCGCCCACCCTTACAATGGCTTCCTACCCTACAGCAGAGGACGAGAAGCGGCTTCTCGGCCCACGCCGCGGAGAACGACGACAGTCCTGGCCGCCAACGACAGCACGAAGACCGAGTGTAAGCATGCCTGCAGACGGCGCATGGCCGGCGTCAAGAAGGCCGCCCCAACTTTACCGTGACACTTGCGTTTGTCGTTGCCTGCTGTGTGGCCTTCTTTGGCCTTTCTAGCCTGGCCGTTGGCACGATGCGCCACGCTCGTGGCAAGGCCTGCACCAAGCACACAACGGCAGTGCCGAGGGCGCTGCTGCCGCTCCCCGTCGTGGTTGTCGCCGCCGGTGCCGAGCCCACCCAGGCCGGTGGCTTCACTCGTCTGCTTGAGGCTGTCTCGCCCGAGTCGCTGCACGACCTGCTGCACGAGTACTTCCCGGACACGTACAAGCACGGCGTCTACCCCTCGGAGAAGAAGGCCATGGAGGCCATTCCACCGCGCCAACGCCGCGCTCGCTACGAGCATTGTGCAGCTGGCCCGCCGCGACCTGAACGGCACCGTCACCTCGAGCACCGTCTCCAGCGCACCACCCACTAGCCGACGCCTCCTGCCAGCAGCTGCGGTTCTTCAGAAGAACTCGGTCCAGTCCGGCCATCGGAGCAACTTCACAGACTGTCACAAGTCTAGCTCCTTCCCTCGTCTTGACTACCACCATGCGGCAAGAAAAGACAAACGTTCCCAAATCATACACCTCCACGATCAACGGCACGCCGACGGTGGTCACGGCCACGACGGGTCGTGGGTGTGGGTCGCACTCCAGCACCCTGGCGGTTGGCCTCGAGCGACCCAACTCGGGCACCCTGCAGACGGGTTGCCGCTGTGCCCCTGCTGGGCAGCCAGAACCAAGGTTCTCGCTGTGGCCGGTGCCGTTGTCGCGTTGTCCATTTGCTGATCTAGCGCGTGTTTGTGCGTAATGAAGAACAAACGAAGAAGGGCCCCGGGGTCTGGAAAACGGAGACAAGAACATTGGCCACAAAGCGGCGCCAAGGTGGTGATTGGAGTAGCCAAAGGAAAAGGAAAGTCCAAGAAGCAAAGGCTGGGTCGAAACAAGAAAAAGAGAACAAGGTTTACTCTAAATTAAACTTTTTTTTTTTTACTTTCTACCTGGTTTCCTTGGCTGTCCCGGTCTCCTAGTCCAAGACTCGTCCTCGGTTCTGGTTTTGAATGTGTGGGTGTTGGGTGCTGGGCCCGCGTCTCCTCCCTCCCCTGCCGTCGGACCTGTCCCAACCTCTTGTTGCGTTTTGCACGCTTCTCCGTTTCCTTTTTCCCCCCTGCAAAATTTCGATTTCTTCTTGGTTCGACTCACCGGCTTCACCTCTATGTCGTACTTTTCTTATTTTCCACATCTCGTATTATTTCCCTACTTGTCACTCCTTTGGTATCACCATCAGCTGTTCATATACCACTCTCCCTTAAGCGTGCTTGTTTTCTTTCTTTCTCGTCATTTTACACGACCCACATTCCTTTTTGCATCGGACGGGGCGTTCCCATTTGGTTTGGATTTTCTGGACTTTAATTTGGACTGCTTTGTTTTTTAAACTTATTTTATTGTATTTAGTACTCTGTAACTTACCACTTACCTTTTAGTTTCCACCGTCTCGTCAAAAAAGAGAGAATGAATATTAGATCAGAGTTAATTCTGCATCCAGAACAGCCAGACTGCAGACGCGCGCGATTTGCTTGGCATATTCTGGCTTTCATATTTGTCCGCACATGGACATATTTTCTTTTCGAGCCGCCGTCTCGTACGTCTCGTGTTCTGTCTTGGGTATTGCTTTGCAGGCTGGCCGTGCCTTTTCGCCCAATGTGCCAGCATTCCTAGCGCAACGGGCACTTTCTCATGCGCTGAGGACGGAAGGAGGAGAGACAGCAAGGCTCCCTGGAATGTAGAGGCCAGCATCTAGATGCTGTTTGCAGGAAAACGGTTAGGTAACAGGTTCCATTCGCAAATAGAGGAGAGCCTGGCGAAATGTAAGGAGGCTGGGAAGCGCCGCGCCATTGTCTCGGTTCTGCTGGGAAAAGGGATGCTGACTCGCTCGTGTGTGGAAAGCAGAGACGGCAGCTTCCGGGAGTGTTTTCTTTGGTCTGGATTCTCGTCCAGAGGTGGTCTTTGCAATGTGTCCGGCGCTGTGTTCTTAGCAACTGGGCAACCCAATGTCAATATTGACACTTGTGTGCAGTGGATGATCAGCAAAACAGCTCACTCTGTAGGCATCATTTGGACAGTGTGGCGATGAGGAAAGGGCCGTGTATGCTGTCATGTGGTATTACTGTTTGGCTCTTGTAAATCTGAGGTGATGAAAAGCGAGGTTTTGTTTATTGGTCATGCACTGGATTTATATTTTATATTTTATATTTTATATTTTATATTTTATATTTTATATTTTATATCTTTATATATATTGATCTTTTTTTAATTTAAAAATATATTTCAACCACGTATTTTAACAAACATCCAATAAAAGTCAAAAACATAAAAAATCCAAGCCTTAAAATTCATTAAAACACCAACCTTTTCTTTTTCTCAAAACGCATTAAAAATACACACGGGGAAAATAGTAATAAAAGCCAATATATATTGAATAAAATGCAAGGCTCTATACATCGAATAAACTCAGACGCCACTATTGAATCCCAAGATACCACAGCCGAACTCCATAAGCCAAAAGCAAAAACGAATCAAAGACCACGGCCGGTCCATGATGCAGAGACTTTGCAGTCTTTCCCAAGCTGTTGTGATGTGCAAGCTTGTTTGCTTTTGCAAATTCCACAACGTCCCTGCCCGCCCGGCTCCCCGCAAACGCAGATCAACTCCTTTTCTTTTCTTTTTCTTCTTTCCTTTTCTCATTGACATCGCTCCCGCACCAAACTAGCCCGGCCCGATCTTAGGCATGTCGTTGTGCTCGCTCAAGCGTGATAGGTACGTGTTGAGATCGGCGAGGCGCTCTCTTGTGGCTCTTTGAAGAGTTCGGGCGAGAAGCACGCGCCTCCTCGGGGAAAGCGTGCATGAGGTCACGGATCTGGAGAGTTGTAATGTTAGTGTGTAAGTGAGGGGGGAATATGCGAAAAAAACAGAGACTCACTTTTTTGTCCTGGGCCTCGGCAAACCGAAACGCTTCGGCAGCTGTCATGCGTGCATACGGGTCGTTTTTGATGTCTCCGAGGGCATCCTCCTCCTCCCCCGCCTTCCTCGTTGTTGCTGCCATCGCCGTCCTTGCTCTTTCTTCCGGTGCTTCCTCTCTCTCTATCACGGTCACCGTCCTCCTCGCCTCTTTCGATCCAGCTACATCCCCAGCCCCGCCGTGCCCGGTCGTCGCGGTCTTCCCTGTCCCTCTCCTTGTCCCGGCTTCTCTTTCCTGTGCTTCTTGCTCCTGTGCTTCTCCACCTTGGCGCCACTTGAGCCGCAGCGCGCCGCCGCTGGCCGGACCGCGTATTCGTCGGACGGCATGGCCAGCAGACCGGAGATGGCACGAAATAGAGACGCTTCCCCGCAAATGAAACGGGTGTCGATCGCTAAGCACACGTTTTGTTTCCTTCTCGCATTCTTGTCCTCTTTCTCTGCTGGCCTTAATCTTATCCTCTCTATCTCGTTCCTTGACGACAAAAAGAGACCGCTCGAGAGCGATGCTTGGAATCGAGGGATGGGCACTGAGCTTGGGAGTTGAGCAGCGCGAAGAACGGGCAAAAGAACTGGAATGATGGATGATCAGAACTTCGTCGGGGAGAGCTTTGAAGGACAGGTGAGGGAGAGGAACATGTCCCACCGCCTTCCATGGTTATTCGCAGCCCGATAAGACACGTGACCGGCCTTGACACAGTTATGGCACTAAAAGACTGTCAAACGCGAAAACAGCAATCGCGCCGCCTTCCCCACTGCACGGGACCCACTCTGGCGAGCCTATTTCTTTTGCATTCCTGCCGCCGAAAATTCTTTCTCGCTTTTTCTCTTCTTTTTTTCTTCTTCAGATCAAAAAGTTACCCAGAGGCGCCACGGACCATCATCTCGATTTCTATTCCCACGGTGATGTGTTGCTAGATTGTATTTCTTCTCCGAAGAGATCCCTCTGCAGATGAACGATTCCACGATAGGAAGTTTGCCGTCTCCTTTCAATGAGCGCGCAAATGCTGAAAATTAGGGATACACCCAAGCAAACCAGAGCAGAGTGCGTGCGTCTGCGGACCGGAGACGCCGTCGCCCCTCGTATCCCGTACGGCTTTTCTGTATCATTTATGCCGCCGGATCCGTATCGAGACGCAATTTGTGAGGCCGCATTCCCGGCATCGCCAAACGAGCGGCAAATGCCCGAAATAAGGAAAGAGCGCTGAAGAGGAGACAGCACTCAGTAAGAGAGAAAGATGAACCGCCCAATGCCAGCGATGCATCGATGACCGCAACGACTCAGGCTTGGCCAAGCAAGGCGAGCACATCGTCCTCGTGCTGGCCTGACTCGCCGTTGGATCGGCCGTGACCTTGCTGTCGAGACGTTGCAAGGAATGCAGCGTCCCCAGAAAAAAAAGGAGTGAGAGAAGAAAGACAAAAGACGAAAAAGACAAAAAGAAAACAGAATAATGGCGCTTCAAGGCATAGCTTCGTTTTCTTCTTTCTTTTCTCGTCCTTTTGGCTGATCCACCAATATCCTGTTTAGCTAGCCAGGCACGCATTCCAGTCCGGCATGGCGGCGTGCTCTCCCTGCCTCCAGCTCTTATTTTCCTGATTTGCGGCCACGTTCTGAGCTCGTCGTGTCGTGTTCAGAAGAGCATCAGGCATCCTTCTACCCACGCCCCTCCCTTGCTCGCGAGGAGGGCCGGCGACTGCCCAGCTCCTGCAGTTTCTTCATATCTTTTGAGAGATTGTGTCTTTTATGGCAGAAGCAGTCTCGTCCCCGAGGCATCCTTTGACTCGACGAGTACACCCGTCTGCGAGGCTTTTGCCTGGACGAGTCCCCGAATCCGCCAACACTGCTGGCCTCGCAAACGGCGTGTCTTACACGGAACTGCCACTGGCGAGGACCCCTCCAGCAGTAGGGTTGCCTCTTCTGTCGTGTCCTGTCTTCCCTGGCTTCCCTGTCTTCCCTGCTCCTTGTGTTTCGTTTTTAGTGCCTGCGTTCCTCCGTTACCTTTGCTGGTCCTTTTGCGTCCCTTGTCCTTGTCAACCCCGTCCGTTCTGCTCCGTCCGTGGGATGTACATGATTACGGAGTAATCCTGTGGCATGCTTTGCCGCACCCGGCTTCGTCTCCACGACCTTGCCTGTCCTCTGAGTAAGACCTTGCAGTCGTGAATACTGCCTAGACGGAAGCATAACCCGTATCGCATTCGTGCATTTCTCCATGCTCTTTAATTCCTGTGCGCATTGCAGTGGCCTCCTTAGCTATGCTGCCCCGGCGTCTTTCGAGTGAAGCTCGGCAAGAAAATGCTCGCTACGCTTCAACGTCCCGTTCCAAAATATTGGCCCATGGAATCAAATAAGTATCTTTGTGAGAGCCTAAGAATGCACCCAAAT
>JADMNF010000103.1:0-118504 GCA_016097085.2 Sporothrix curviconia | reverse complement strand
CTTTTTTTTTCAGAAACACCGTCTTCTGTCAGCCGCTCAGCAGCCAGCATCGACGATGTTCACGCCTCGAGAAGAAGAGCGAAAGGAGCTCCGTTTAGCCCTGCCCTCCTGTGAGACAACGTAATCCCGGCCAAACCACAAACAGCGCGAGAATATATGGAGTACGTTAGGTATGATTAAGTTCTGAGGTCATCCGGTAGAGGGAGATCCGTTCTAGGCCTCCCTCCACCTGCCGTGTTCTTTCCCCGTTGACAATGGCAACGTGGACAAAAAGGAAAGAAAAAAAAGAAAAAAAAGAAGATCAACGGCCGTCCCACCCCGGCTGCTAGATTTATCAAATTAAAACATGCCGCCGGCTGCTGGGGATCCATTGTGTTCTGGGCCTAGCCGTGATCGAATGGGCGACATTCCGTTGTCAGTGTGAAACGGCTGGTTTGTTCGCGGCGCAAGGAGAGAGATGAGATAAGACTCGTCACCTTTTGGGCCGGTTTCACTACTCCAACCCATTCTTGGCGCATATTCTTCCCTCGTCTATTGTCTTGCTGAAAGCACCCCATGCGTGCGGAGTACATCGTATGTACTAGGGTTGTCCATAGTCAATGTGGTTCTGGCGCCTTGTGAGATTCAAACGTCAGAAGTGTGTGAGCGCTTGCTAGTAATCAACTTGGATACAACACCAAAGAAGAGCCGGATGTCAGATTTCCGCTGTATCCTACTATCACAGGCTCCACGGGTGCCTAGCTGCAGTTGCGTTGCTTCACCAACCCGTCATATGCACAGCACTTGTGAGTTGGACAGGCTGTCAAACCCACGTCAACATGAGGGCGAGAGAGAAACCAAAAACGCAAAAGAGCGAATGAATCTACTCCCGGATGCTCGTATGCATAGCTTCGGCTTTGACTCAGTCCTACCCATCTCTGTTTTCTTGCTTCGTGTGCGCATGTATACGCATGGGTTTCTGAGTAGCGACGCCAGGTCTTTGTCTCCCTTCTCACATCATCCACGCAGGATCTATGGTAAGCAACTTGTCGGAAAAAGAAAGAAGAAAAATGAACAAAATAAAAACGGGGAAAAAAAGGGAAAAATAAGAAAACATCCGAGAATGTCTACACGGATGTTATAGTCCATGTATGTTTGTGAAACAGGCCATTCTGAGATAGTCACGGAGGCATCCGGCCTTTGCCTCCTGCAGGGCTATGGGTCAACAATTAACCAGACAAGTATACGGGGTGCTTGTACGAGGACCAAGCTGCGTCCATAGTCTCGTCCTCCCTTGACATGAGTTTGCAGTGGTCTGCCTCGGGCGCCTGTGAATGAGATGGAACCCACCGAGTCTGCGCAGAGGGTAGAACTGCTGCTCTGAATGGTCCGAGAACTGCCAACATACACGACATGAGAAAGAGGTATGTTTGCACTTCCAGAGTGCATTTTCAACGTTTGCAGTGTTTCCCGGCACGCCTCCGCGCTTGTTTTCGCAGGAAGCATAGTCATAGACCAGGATATAGATTAGCAGAAGCGCGGCATATACGACGTACGTTGATAAGAAAGGACATTGTCCCTCCACGTGGGAAAAGGACAAGAGGAGCCGGAATGTTTTTCAAACCTGTTATTCAAAAACGAAAAAAAACTCCCAAAAAAGTCGTGACAGCTTCCATCCTAATAGATGTGCTCTGCAAATAAGAACCCGAGCAAATCAGTCACAATGCCAAAATCCTTCCCGTCCCGAATCCTACTACCATCCATTTCCGCCCGGAGACATAGCCGCTGGGCCGGCAGTACAGAAAGATCGCGATTGAACCATCTTGCAGCAACCTTTCTCGCGATCTTTTATGACTGGCAGCGTTCGTCAGAGACATAAGGTGCTGAGAGTCTAAGACGAAGGGCCGGTTCGTCAATGACACGGGGCGCCTTTGTGAAACGATCTGTAATGGCTCGTTAATACAGATGACACCGGCACTCCCACGCTCGCCTTCTATGCCAACCACTAATTACAAGATCCCGAGAAAGATGAGTTTCCAGTATACGTATTTGAAATGTGGATCAATTGCGCCAGCTGTCCCATATATGCCAAATGTCAATGTCCCAAACTGAAATAGTCTTTTCACAAACAAAACGTGCCTTGCAATGTATGTTTTTGTGGTGTTTTTGCCATTTCGCGTGGCACGTCTTCCTGTCCAGCGATAAATCACTCTCTCTGAAGAACCACCAGCAGACCCATGATGCCCAGCATCACCAGTCTTCAGCCACGGGTGTTCCGTAAGCAATGATTGTGACCATAGCCGACAAACGGCACAAAGCCAACGACGCTGCCCACAATGTCCTTCCGCTCGAGTACGTCCTGGTTCGACGCGTAGAGGTCCGTGTCGTCGGCAACGTTGTTGTCGCCCTTTGTGAGGAGTTTCGCGTGGCCTGTCGCGTGCAATAGTGTCAGCATGGTTACGCTGCTTGCTGCTTTCTGTATCTGGTCCTTTTCTCCTACTCCAACGCCAACGGCCCTCAACATACCTGTGCCAAACTTGCGCACGATGCGGTGGACGATCGGAATCCTTGCCAGCCACGTTGTATACCACAACCTCGCCAAACTCCGACTCCTGGAAGAGGTTGCGGTTCCATAACAGGAGGAGGTCGCCGCGCTGGAAAGCTGGCTCCATGGAGCCCGAAGACGACGAACGATGGGGAACGAGCGAGTCCGTAGCCACACACAGGCCCTTCCAGATCCTGACAGCAACAGTAGCAGGCTGGCCAATCTCGACCGCAGGGCAGGCGCATGAGGGGGCGCATCGCAGGCATACCATTGAACGCCGTGGACAAGATCATGGCAAAGTTTGAGCAGGCTGCCGTGGCGACAGCTGCCGTGGCTTCCAATGGCGGACAGCGCACGCTGTCACGGGAGAGCAGAGCAGACGCGCGCGGATTGCGGAAAGGAGCGGAAGCTGAAGTCGGATCGGACGTATCGTCGTCGGTGTCGTGCTATCGATTATGGGCGGGAGGCGGGTGCGCGCGTCGGTCTGCGAGAGGCGAGTCCCCAGGAGACGTGGTGGATTTGGTGTAGTTTCGATGCTTCAGGAACAGGAACCAGCTCCATCTCGCGACGGGACACCTTTCAGCGAATGGCGGTGTTCATTGGCCAGAACTCTCGTCTGGCGTTTAGAGTGGGTCCAATAGCTCATTTTCCACTGTCAAGCTCCAACAGGCGTAAATAGCAAGCACAAGATCGTCGTCCATCAGCAGTGGTGCACCTTCCGTGTTCATATCGAACACATGCAGTCCGGCCACTTGCCAAAACAGGACCGAATGGGGCGTGAGCTTCTGCACGCGATGTGAAGACCGCATCTTTCTGTCCACCACATTATATGCCCATTAATTCGAACCACCCCCGGCCAACAATATGACATGTATAACCCACGTGTCCACCAGAAGTGATGACGCGGAAAGAGACACGCAATGACAAGCTCTATTGCCCAAATTGTTTGCTGCAAAACGCAGCCAATCTCGTCAAAACGGCGATTCGGCGAAACAGAAGACGATGGCCGTGATCCTCTCGTCTTTCTCGATGGGCCCCACGCACACGCACAGCTGCACGGCACATGCATCCAAGCTGTGGAGAAGAACTCCATCCGCCAGGGCAGCCCGGTCGCATGGCCCGATCGCGAGGCCCGGCCGTCGCTGAGAACCTGGCCCTCTGTGCCTGGCCATTCAATACGACATGACGAAAGATCCATTCCACGACTTTGGAAAGATCACATTACATGTACGGAGTACAGATGCTCGGCATGGTTTACCCTCGCAAGACTCAGGTGTGCAGAACTTCACGCTAAAGTCAAGGTCAGACATACCCTGCAGGCCAGGATCAGCCCAAGGTTTTAACGGTTTAACCTTATGGGATACCCCGACGAATAGTGCCAATCACTCGAGACCACGCCTGCTCGAGGTTGTTTTCAAGGCACCTGCTGTCAACGACGCAGAAAGACAACGCCCTCGAGCCACGCATTGGCTCAGAGCCAGGTCCCGTGTGCAGCCAGGCCAGGCCAGAGTAGGCAAAGGCCAGCGCGAGCTG
This sequence comes from Sporothrix curviconia, assembly GCA_016097085.2. Taxonomy (NCBI): domain Eukaryota; kingdom Fungi; phylum Ascomycota; class Sordariomycetes; order Ophiostomatales; family Ophiostomataceae; genus Sporothrix; species Sporothrix curviconia. The sequence continues at coordinate 114,447 of JADMNF010000103.1, read as the reverse complement.
CAGCGAGGCAGTGTTTTCTGGCTTCTGTTACAGGCTCAGAGCACCGACGATGCGACGTCAACCTGGCTCCGCAGAACGGCAGACAGTTTGCTTGCGACGCCCCAATTCGCGCCAGCATGCGGTGGCAAAAGCAAAAGAGTGATGTTGTTGTTTCTATTGCCAAGAATGAAGCAAAGCAGAAAGGGCTGTCCCCTTTCATCACGACATAAATGGAAGAAAGGTCTAGGGAAACGACGCATGTCGCCATGGCACCCAGTGTTGGACAAGCCGGAGAATAGTGTTTCCAAACACCTGGACATTGGACGAAACGGCTCTGGGTGCACACATTCAGGCATCAACTCTGGCCCTTGTTTCCAGAAGGCAGGCTGCCAGAAGGAAGGCTGGAGGCGTGCACCGGCCACCAGCCTGTCGGGGCGCTGCAACTCGCTTCTGCCAAGGCAGACACACCCGTGTTGCAGCGGCTGTAGACCACCCCAGCGCGCATCACGATTCGCTCCCCTCCCCAGGTATCTGCAGCAATCACGGCCGAGGAAAAAAAGCAGGGCTGTTCTGCAGCGCCAGCCTCTGGATTTGGGGCGCCGTATAAATATATCGCGGGCCCCCCAAAAGACCAGAGGTCTTGCCTCTTCCCTTCTTTTCTCCCTCCCCCCTCGCACGCATCCAAACGGGCCGCAAAGGTACAACATAGGATTATCTCCAGCCATTCGTTCAAGACAATTTTCCCCTCTGAAGATCTTCCTACCCGGGCCCCTGTCAATCTTTTTTATTTGCTGTGCGTCACCTTCCTTTCGTTGCTTTCTGCGTCGATTCTCCTCTTCCGTCACCCTCTTTTCTTGTGATTTTCACTGTGCGGTCTTGTCCTGCGTTTGTCACTCGCTCTCTCTCGAACCATCCTCACGATCGTTTCAACCAATCCAACCACCGTCGACCCGATACACCTTGGTCAGCTCCTGTGCAGCCGTGCACTTTCCTATCCGACGGCCATGTTCCGACGTGCATTCCGGCCCAACGCCCCCACGGCGGCGGAGTCGCAGCACCGTGTGGACAAGTCGGCGAGGCTGACGAAGCGGGGCGGTGGAAACGGGGCAGGGGGAGGAAGCTTCAGCGGATCTGCCGCACGGGAGGCCCAGAAGCTGTCGAGACTGCAGCGGTCGCTCTCTCAAGTCGGTGGCGATGTGCTGGCGGCGGGCCACGGCGGCGGTATCCCCGCTCAGCCTGCCACGCCGTCGCCCATTGTGACACTCACCGTCGGCCGTGAGGGGCGGCTGTTTGCCGCGCACGAGGATGTGCTGTGCCAGAGCCCGTTTTTTCGAGACGGTCTGCCGCAGCAGCCCGTACATTGGCGCCATGCAATCGGGTCACAACACCAGTCCGGGCCCGTCCGGCATCAACGGCAGACGGATCGCGCTGCCGGACGAGGAGCCAGAAATCTTTTCTGCCGTGCTCGAGTACCTCTACAAGGGTGACTACTATCCCCGCTTGCTGCACAACAAGCACCGCAACTCTTGGGAGCTCGAGGACTCGGCACCGCAGCACCGTTCATCGCGGGGCCACGCCGTCGGCGTCCCCCGATTTGGACCACCTCCACGGAGGCGGTCGCACGCCAGGCAGCTCGCCTTACACGGGCTCTGCCCCGTCGGTCGAGGCCACCGTGTACCTGTCGAGCGTGGGCCAGCACCTGCTCCGGGACACCGTCATCTACTGTGCGGCCGAGCGGTATGGGCTCGAGGAGCTCAAGCGCCTTGCTCTGCGCAAGCAGGGTCTTGCAGAGTGGCATCGATGTCGGCACCATTCTGCGGAGTGCCCAGTACTGCTACGCACACACTCCCGACTCGGACAGCCGCCTGCGTGCACACTACTTGGCCCTCATCATCCGCTGCCGCAAGACCTTTAAGCGCAGCGGCACGATGCAGGCCGAGATGGAGAAGAGTGGAGAGGGCGGCAAGTTGTTCTTTGACCTGTTCGTCGCTCTGTGCAACCACCTGGACGACGTCATTGACGCGTCAAACGCCCGGACGCCCAAGACGATCTGAACGGCGACACGCTCTGGTTTTGCACAGCCGCAAAATCGTAGGGGCTCAACTCGACTTTTTTGTTTAATTTTCTTTGTAACGACGACACGACAATTATTCCCCCCCAAGCAGGTTTTCAGCGTTTTGATTTCCTCTCCGGCACCTTTTTTTTATTTCTATTCGGCATTTGCTTTTGATCAGATAAGCGGAAAAAAACACAAAAAACAAAACTCTTATACAGTCGACAAACTACCAAAAAAAGGATGGTCCGGCACCGACCGATTCTCGAAATTTGACAAGAGGGCCGACAGTTTTGTTCTTGTGTGAGTCTAGCGTCTCTCTGGCTTTTTTGATACAATGGTAAGGACTCCTGGCGGTTGGGACGAGGCCTTGATGGCCCTTTTGCGAATGGATGATGGCAAGAGAGCACAGCATTTTGCATCTCCCAGGTTTGGCTCTGGTTTTGGGTTTCCGCACAGTCCTGGGGTTTTCTTTTTCTTTCCTGTCTTTCTTTTTATGCCTGGCACCGAGCAGGCCTCGACTTTTATTTTGCTTTTGTGTTTCGCTTGCAGTTCTCCCGACAACGACCCTCCCTCTTCTTGGACAAACGAATGACCCATCCTACCCGAAATTACGCACATCGCCGAATGCTGGTTCGAAGACGAAGATTGGCAAAACGAGAAAGGCAAAGAACGGGCTTGTCATCAGATTGGAAACACCATTTGGGAGCCGTTACTGTTTCACGACTGTTTTCTGTTTTCACTGTCTGTACTTTTTGTATTTGCGAGGTTGGCGCGACTGGTCTGATGACTTCTTTGCTTTTTGGTTGTTTGACTGCTCCACTTTCATGTTTTCTGCTATGCAGGCTGCGCTGCTGTCTTTTTAGGGTACGGGCGTTCTTTTGCTCTGAGTTGAGATGGCCTTTGTTGGGGGCAAGACGAGATACGGCAGGTGGTCCTGGTTTCTGCCTTCATTGCTGCAGAGATCCTGTGTCGACGTGTTGCGCGTTGAGAACGGTTCGGGAAAGGGGTCCTTGACTGTCCCAGTTCTTGGGGCTTTCTCTGAGAACGTTGCTGTTGCAGCCCCTTGTTTTTCTTCCCTTCTTACCTTTCCTGCCACCTCGCCCTCTTTTATTTTTTTAAAGGAAGAGATATTGCTTACACCTTTACTCTCTCGCCCAGATATGCCCTGCCCTCCTTTACACGAGGGTTTGCCTCTCACACTCTTTTTATTTCCTTTGTGTTTTTTATCTCATCATACAAATCTCCCAAGAAAAAAAAAGGCAAGAGCCACGAGGGAACGGCGTCTGGACGGGTCCTCGCCCTGTTCTTAGCCCGTCCTTGTTTCCCTCTTTTTGTCCTTCTTTTTGCAGTCTACTCTTCTCCCCATTACAAAGTCTCTGTCTGGGTCTTCTTGTTTCTCCCTACCTCTCTGCCTTTCGAGTTGGATCTGGTCGTCCTTCATGTTTGTTTTGGCCTCGATGGCTTCAATTTGTGTTTTTCTGGACATATCCACGGCAGAGTAGGCTTGACAAAAAGAGGCAGCAGTAGACGGGTGGGAGGGGCGCAAAGGAGACAAAAAGGAATTTGTTTTTTTGGACAAGGACGGGTGTTTCTTCTGTGAAGAGGAACGGCGAGCGACTTTGGAGGAACAACATTCTGTGTCTGCGCTTCCAGCAAATACATCCTGACTCCAGACAGCTAGATTGTTCTTTGCATTTTCCTCTGACAATATAACCCACTCTTCGCCGACTTGTCCTTTTCTTCGCTGTGCCGTATCCTTTTGATAACGAACCGTTTAAGTTACTTTTTATTTTTATATGCTTTCCCATAATGAACGAGTAATGTTTTTTTTTATATTCAGTTACTTGTGCTTCCTCACAGATATTGTTTTTTTTAGGAAAAAAAAACAATTAAAACTAAAACTGAAAATGAAAATGAAAATGAAAAAAGAAAAAAAAAAAAAAAAAAAAAAAGTCCTCCAAATGTCAGGTTTGTTTTGTTCTTTTTAAATCACAATAGCCTCCCAAAAAGAAACAAGTACAACCAAAGTACTTCCCCCAATAAGCAAAGCTTGTGCAGGCCTTTTCTGCCGCCTAAAATAAAAAGAAAAGAATCGCGCTCACGGTGCTCGAACGGCCGGCCTCACCAGCGGACCAAATATCACGTGCCGTGACTCAGCCCGTAGTGCCGCAGCGTTTGCGTGGACCCACTTTTCCAAGGCTCGGGTTTTAGGTTCGTTGCCTCTTCCCACTCGACCACCCGCGCAAAAAGGCCCGCTGCCCGTCCTCCGAAATTATGGAAAATTCTCTCTCGTTCAACTCGACCACCAATATCTACGTGCCTTTGGCTTCCCATTTCCAAAAACAGGCACCTCTTACAACGACAAACGCAGAGACTGGAACGCTCGCATTTCAAAACCGCGGTCGATCGCGAAGGCGCGTTTCTGTTTCCACATTTCCGATTTTTCGCTACTGCCGCACGCCAGGGCAAACAAAGCAAAACTTCTCGATCCGCCCAAAAGGGCCATCTCCAACGTTTTTTTCGCTTCTTTGACGATAGCCTTCGACAGCGCATTCACGGGCATTCTCTTGCTCTCCGGCAGAGGCTGATTGCAACACCTGCACCCTTTGACAAGACTCTTTTCATTGTACACGACCCCCTCGACCGCAGCCCACAATGACGCCCCTTACGACACTTCCCAAAAAATTCACGCCCGGGCACCAGATGCGGCCTCGCGGCGCCGCACGGATCAACCCTATCAAAGCGATCCAGGACCGCGAATGGCGCCGCAAGCAGCTGGCCGCCGCTGCTGGTGCATCCTCCCGATCCCGTGCCGGCAGCGTTGTCAGCGACATTGGCGCACCACCGCCTCCGCCTGCGGCGGCGTCCTCCTCGTCACGCCTGCAGTGCCCCAACAAGGCCTGCAAGAACCCCAACGTCGTCGACGGCACCTGCCGGACATGTGGTCGCGTGGCTGACGACAGCAATATCGTGGCCGAGGTGTCCTTTGGCGAGAACGCGCAGGGCGCGGCTGTGGTGCAGGGCAGCTTCCTCGGTGCGGACCAGGGCGGCATCCGGCCCATGGCCGGCATCGGACACCGCGCGTGGCCGCAACGGCTCGGCCGAGGCGCGTGAGCGGTCGCTGCGCGAGGCACGGCTGCTGATGACGGGCTACGCGCACCAGCTGCACATCCCCGACCACACGGTCAACGTGGGCTTCCAGTACTACAAGCTGGCATCCAGTGCCAACTTTGTGCAGGGCCGCAAGATCCAGAACGTGGTGGCCGTGTGCCTGTACGCGGCCTGCCGCAAGTCGACACACGCCAACCCCTGCAAGATTATGCTGATGACCTGGCCGACCTGGTCAAGGAGGAGGTGTTCTTCTTGGGCCGCACGTTCAAGAAGCTGCTGCAGACGATTGAGGTGGCAGCGCGCGACGTCCAGCCCATCTACGTCGAGGACCTCATCTTCCGCTTCGCGTCCAAGCTCGAGTTTGACACCATGACCAACAAGGTCCCGAGACGGCCGTGCGGTGGTGCAGCGCATGGACCGCGACTGGATGGTCATGGGCGGCGGCGCCGGCATCTGCGGCGCCTGCTGATCATGCGGCGCGCATGTTCAACTTCCGCCGCACGGTGCGCGAGGTGGTCTACATTGCAAAGGTGACAATGGCAACACTGCAGATGCGGCTTGACGAGTTCAAGGAGCTGCCGTCTGCCAAGATGACCGTGGAGGAGTTCTTGGCCCAGGATTTCCTGTCGGAGGAGTACGACCCGCCATCGATCTACAAGAAGTCGGAGAGTACCCAGGCCAAGGTCAAAGAGAAACGCGAGTCGCTCAAGCGCAAGCGTGACCCGGTGGCGCGGACCGCGAGGCTCCGTCATGTCGGTAACCAGCAGCACAGCCGGCGACGGCGACGGCGCCGCGGCAGCATCGGCATCGCAGCCGCCCAAAATCGTCGACGCCGATGGCTTCGCCGTGCCAGCACTGCCTGCACCCAAGCCCGCGCCAGCGCAGCCCGGCGTCCGGCTGAAACATGAACATGAACACGAAACGAAAACGAAAACGAGGCAGAAGACGACCAGCTCGACGCCCTCGTGCAGCAGTTTGGCGACGCCGAGAACAACGACAGCGGCGGGGCGGCGCAGCTACGCCCCTGACGACGTCGGCTCACCCTTCCCTGGCTCCGAGTTTTCGGGCGAGGCACGCGGAAACGCCGGCGAGGCCCGCCCGACGGCTCATCCTGCCGCTCATTGCCTGCCACGTCGGGCCGTGGCCAAGAAGACCCTGACTACGTGGACGACGCCTGGCGCGCCGACGAAGAGAACCCTGGAGATGGAGATGACCGAGGCAATCAACTCGCCGGGCTGCATCTGAGCACGCCCGCGCGTTTGCCAGCGCCGAGCAGGCGGCACAGGTCATCAATGATGGGCATGGGCCGTGGCGCCATCACGGCCTGCATCGACGGCCGTCAGCGCGGCTGGCACGCCTGCACGCCGGCCGAGGGCGACGACCCGGGCCAGGAGGGCGGTACCGCACTCCCGACACTGGCGCCGCAGCCACCGGCGGTCTCCGACAGCCCCGAGGTGGAAGAGGACGAGTTCAAGGACGACCTCGAGGTGCAGTTCTGCCTGCTGTCCGAGGAGGAGGCGGCGCCAAGGAGAAGATCTGGATGAACGAGAACCGTGCGTACCTGCGCATGCGCCAAGAAAAAGAGTTCCGCGCCAAGATTGCGGCCGCCAACGGCTCCAAGAAGCAGACGCGCCGCCGGCTCAAGAAGCCCAAGATTGGCGAGGGCCAGACGACGCCGGCCCTCGACGCCCGGTGAAGCGGCTGTCGAGGCCATGGAGCGGCGGCGGCTTCTCGAAGCGCATCAACTACGATGCCATGCGCAAGATGCTCGACCGCCCAGCCAACGGGCGCAGCCGCGCTGGATCCGTGTCCATGTTTAGCAGCTACTCGTACAGCCGGGCCGGCAGCTCCATGGGCAGCGTCATGGGCGACGGTGACGACGACGACGAGGAGGAGCAGGAAGAGAGCTCTGCGCTGCAGGGCGGTCCCGTCAAGGAGTTGCCAAGGCCATCAAGCCCCCTCCCACGGAGGAGACTACGACGAGGACGAAGAGGAAGAGATCTACGAGGAAGAGCGAGAGCGGGAGATTGACCCGTTTGCCGACGACGGACGTTGCGCGAGGACGAGGGAGGTCGAGGAAGAAGTCGAGGAGGACGAAATAAGTGACGGGCATGTCCCTTGCAGCCATGTACGATGTTGAATAGTCCTACCCATATACCCCTATAGCGTTTTTTCTTTCATCTTCTCCTTCTTTTCTTTTCTTTTTGGTAGTCTACTGGATGCCTTCACCCGCTCCCGAGGCCATGCATCTTTCACTGAGCATTTTCGTTTGATGCCATAATACTGTTATACTTCTAGAGACGCGGCCATTTTGAATTTATATTGAGTTCATAATTGGTAAAAAAAAACAAAACCCGACTGGGCAGCTGACCCCAGGCAGTATGCAGCCTTGCAACGTGCTCGATTCTATGCTGTTCGAGAGGTCTCTTCTGAGTTGAGCGTCCTTCAGCCGACCGGGGGGACGTCAGCCTGTAGCGAGACGCGGTATAAAGCCATGTGCATTAAACTCGCCAATAAGTGGAGAGTAAGCGGAAGAGGCGCCTGCGTGAATAATCGACAAACGTAAAAAGAACAGGACAACCTAGCATAATATCATAAAGCCGTAATTCGTGTAATTCGTACGCAAGAAGTTGTTGATGCAATATGCTGCTACAATAAAACATTTCGTCATCGTACGTCCGTCTCGATGACGGCAGCACTGCCGCCAGCCTCGTCTGTCTTCTGGCGCTTCGCCAGCGGCCGCCCGTCCCATCTTCCCAACGCGGCCAACGCGGCCTTTGTCCACGGGTGTCTGGGCGTGCAGCTGCTTGCCGTCGCTGTCGGCGCGCTTGACGGGAACCGGCCTGCGACGACGCGCGCAGCGTATTTTGTTCATGCGTCGCGACGGGGACGTTTGTCGACACGCGCAGCAGTTCGCGCAGACGGGACCAGGTAGGCCCGGTCAAAGTCGATGCGCATGGCGCGGCCCGTCTCGGCAACACCAGCGGAAGTTGCTCGCATTGTCGTCATCATCGTTGAAGCCCCAGCGCGCGAGCTCGGCCTGGGTGGCGTGCTTGCCTCGGCGCGGTAGCGGTGGTCTCGGGCGAGGGCGCCGTCTCATCGTCGTCGTCGTAGAGCAGCGCGCCCAGCATGGACGCGCCCGCATACGACAGCAGCATCATGTTGGGCAGCTGCACAAACTCGCTCAAGACCGGGTAGCCCACGTGCAGGCGAATCAGGCCCAGGAGCACGGAATATAACCGAACCCTGCAGCGGCTGCAGCGTCTCATAGATGCGTGCCTCTTGGATGAGCCGGCGCCGGTGCGCGTCTGCTGGCACAGCCTTGCCACAAACGTGTAGCCGAAACCCGTGAGCCGTTAACTTGAACGGGTAGCCGACGGCCGCCCCGGTGCGCGGCCAACAATTCGCAGTCAACTTCAGGCGTGTCGTAAAGCTGGTCCCGGATCCGGCGGGAGAGCTCCAGTGCTGTGAGCGAATGGCGGCGGTGGTCCTGGTGTTGTTGTTCTTGGCTGCTGGAACCGTCCTCGTTACGCCGACTCGCTGCTTGTTTGTCTTGTAGCGTTATATTTGGGCACTGTAGATCCAGCGGCCCGTTTTGAACGAGGGCCGAGGAGGCACGCGTGGGTGCAATAGGGTAGGGTCGGTGGTTGAACCTTGTGCGAAGGCCTCGGCCGCGTTTGTAGATCGCACGCCCGTTGAAAGGAACGACGTTGTAATGTCGAGGCCACAGTCGGTAGGCCCGGAATTCTCAGCGGCCTTGTGCTGTTGCAGCGGTGACGCAGTTTGACACGGTTGTTCGGTTATGGTTGCTTGTAGTCGACCGAGTCTGCTCTTGCCGTCGCTGTCGCCGCCGCCGCCGCCGCCACCATCGCCGTCGCCGTCATCGTGGCGTCTTCGACCGAGTTGCGACGCCGGACTCTGCGTATATCGAGCGGCGATGCCCGGTGGCAGATCAGGAAACAGAGCCAGTTTGGCCATCTTGCTCCACGACCCACGAGGGTGATCGGCGCTTTGCCTCCAACGCGTATTCGCAAAAACTGACCATTATGGGCGATCGGCAGCTCGGCGAGTGCTTTCCTCGTCGACGGCGTCGCCGGGGGCCGGATACGGCATCTGCGTCAAAAAGGCCAGGACCTCTGTGCTGTCGCCGCCGCTGTTGCTGGTGTTGTTATCGCTGGTGGCATTCGAGGGGATTGGGAAGAGGGAGAACGTGGTAGTACAATGTGGTTGCCGTCGTACATTCGGGAATGCGGAGAAAACACGAGGACCTCGCCGGTCGCCAGGTAAACCCAAACTCGAGGCCCGCCATCAACATGTAGTGGAAGGCTTGCGTTAGCTGTAGGCAAAATAGGTTGAAGCCTGTCGACGCGTGCCGTTTTGGATGTGACTCCCGATGGCGCGGTCTGCATGTGCCCTGCTCTACCGTTACCTCTACCCCCGGCACGGATGTCGACGCAGACGCCCGTCCTTGCTGCTCTTGCCCCGCTCTTTGGCTCTCTTCTTCTCGAGCCGTGTCAGCGATTGGCGCGCCACGCGAACGACGAGGTCCTCGGCAATGTTCCCGGCCACCATCTTCGCAACGGATGCCGCACGGAGGGCGTGCACCGGCTTGTGCTCGGCCGAGGCGATTAGCTGCACAGGGTCCTCGGCCGTCGGAGCCGGGTCCATGTACAGAACAAGACAGTCGGAAAGACCGACCGCATTTTAGTACTCGTTTCGCTACTGTCGCTACGGTTACTCCCGGAACGCGGCGGAAAGCGACTCGTGCACAGTTGCTACCGACTCCACGTCCGTGTCGAAACAGACTTGCTTTGTGACCCGACGGCCGTGGCTCAGGTACTCGTTCAGAATACGGACGCCGGCATCAAGAGCACCGTCTCCAAGAATCTGTCTGTCCGCGTCGCAATGAGGCCACCCTTTTGGTTCAGTGCAAGCAGGTTTAGCCTTTCAAGCAGTGTCTTTTCGTCGTTTTGGATCCAGCTGCGCGAGGGCAGTCCGCGGGACTCGCGGAGCGCCGCAGCGACTTTGACAAAGCCGGGCCGCTGCACCTCTTCGCGGAACGCGTGCCATGGGCGCAGCTGCAGTGGGTAGTACTTGCTGGTGATGTCGGTACGGCCCGACGTCGTGGCCTGTGAGCTTGTTGACCGCGTGCCCGTTGACGACTCCACGGACGGTTGTATATGCGCTGGCAGAGCGCCCGGAAGGATTCGGGGAAGGAGGCGCGCGCCATGCGCGTGTAACCGGGAGATCTGGGCGAGGTACGCCGGGAGAGTCTGCGCTGTCGGCACATGTTAGCAGGAGAGGCGAACAGCTGGGCCAACGGGCCAGAAGTGGACGTACAGTCGCTCTCGGTCGTCTTTTCTTGCAATTCTAGCAGGTACACCAGCTGTTAGTTTGCGTCTTCCATGGGCACAAAAAGGCACGGACGAGAAGGGAGGCTGCACGAACCGCGATTCGAGTGCGGAGCTCGTCATGTAGCAGCTGCATAACACGGGCGGTCTGGCGCTGGCTCTCGCGCAATCTCTGGGCTTCCAGCTCTGCCTCGAGCCGTTTGTTCCGCTCGTCTCTTTCCCGCTGTTCCGCTTCCTCAAGACCTTGCAACGAGACGGGCAGTATACTCCTCCGATGTCTCGCCGGGCCGTCGGGCCCGGCAGTGGGAGGAAGTGAAGGGGGCGGCCGGGAGTTGCCATGGCTAAGGCGTGATTGTCGAAATGAGGATCATTGTAGAAAAGGGGATCGTTGTAGACAGAGGATATGAGAATCGGGGAAGCATGTTAAAGGAGCCAGGTTGGCTGGCAGGACTGTCAAGTATTCTGCCGGTTTACACCGCCTAGACACTGTAACCTATGGCCCCAAATACGAAGTAAAACAAGCTTGGGGGATAATCCTCGTCTGGAATGCTTGTGCCGCCCAGCATGACGGCACTGTTTGTAAGGCCAGGCCAACGGCATCGATGCACAGTCAGGCCATTACGTGGCATTCGACAGGAAACAAAATCAGAACCACGGAGTAGCCAGAAGGGGAGAAAGCGCCCGTATTTTGCCCACAAAGAAGCGCTGAGTCGTTGTGTATTGTGGGGCTCCTGGGCCGTCCTTCAGCGCTTCCTACAGTGGACAAAATGGCCCCAAGCCCCTGTCGGCCCTATCCTACGCCTATTAGCGGCATGACATCGCCCGAACACGCGGCCCTCCCGCCGCTTTAAACCTGTTTGGACGAGACACAGTTAAAATGGAGAAACACCCAACCAGCAGCGCTGACATCCACCCTTGGACGAGGACGACCACGGACAGCCGCCTTCTTGTTTGGATCGTTTGTCTTTATTTTGCGATTCTTCTGTCTGTCTTTGAACTTTGTATTCTATTTCCTACCCAGTCCCTCGTTTCAAGGTCATCTTTTGCTGTTGACCTGCCATTCGTTAAGCGACTGTCGCGCACCTTTGCTTTCTCTTTCTTGCCTGCAGCTGCCTTCCCGCATCCTCGCGCCCAACCGACGTCGCAACCCGTGCATGTGTCGCATCCTGCCGCCTCAGATGCTTCGCCGTGAGTCTTCGCCAGCCGAAGCACCGCTGACATGAGCCGCACCAAAGACGGCGGCAGCGTGGTGGTCGCCAAGGCTGCTGTTCGTAACGGAGGCAGGCGCAACCAAGGAGCACGACGCAGACGCAGCAGCTGCGACCGGCAGCAGCAACAACAACATCGCGCCTGCCGCAAACGCAGTCTCCGCCCCCATCGCATCGGCCGCGGCTGCCGTCCGCGCATGGCTCTCCTTTGTCCTCTTCCACATTCTCCTCCGCGAAGTCATCCTGCAGCCCTCCCCCGACGGCGACACATCCCATTGCAGCTCACCGCCGACCCGGCACGCCCGCCGCACCTCGTCGACGTGCGCCGCGGCCACGGGCTACCTCTCCAATGCGAATCCGCACGTCGCGCTACACCGTGCTCAACTTCGTCCCCAAGCAGCTGCTCTTCCAGTTCACCCGCGTCGGCAACTTTTAACTTTCTGTGCGTCGGCATCCCGCAGACCATCCCCGGCATCTCCACGACCGGCAACTTTACGACGATCCTGCCGCTGCTCTTCTTTGTGCTCCTGACTGTCGTCAAGGAGGGCTACGACGACTACAAGCGCCACCGCCTCGACAAGGTCGAGAACGCCGGACTCGCCACTGTTCTGCGGCGGGCCAAGGGCCACGACGGCGACAAACGACGATGACCACTACGGTGACAGCAACGGCCAGGCGCCAGATGTAGCCGCAGCAGCAGTGGCAACAAAGGCGGAGCGTCGTCGGCGCAGCCGTCGTGTGCTGTCTCCGTTCCCGTTGTTGGCCCCTGGCTGGCCAAGCGCTTCCTGCCCGAGACGCCTGTGCGCAGAGATGGCCGTGTTCTTGGCGGCGTCCATGGCGAGGCCTGCCGGGGTTTCCAATGGGCACACGTGCAGTGGCGGGACATTCGCGTGGGCGATGTTGTCCGCATGGTCCGTTGACGAGGACGTGCGGCCGACTTACTGCTGCTGCATGCGGACGGCGAGGGTGGTCTTGCCTACGTGGAGACCATGGCTCTCGACGCGAGACCAACCTCAAAGAGCAAGCAGGTCCCGGCACCGCTGGCGGGCGGCCGGTGTGCGACAATCGAGGGCCTGGTCGAGACCCGAGCCGAGCTGTCGTGGAGGACCCGAACCCCGACCTGTACCGCTTCAACGGCAGGATTGCGGTGGACAACCCGGACGAGGGCGACGACGCACCGGCCCTCCCTCTCACACTTGCCGAGGTCATCTACCGCGGCAGCACGCTGCGCAAACACGCCCTGCGCCATCGGCCTCGTCCTCAACACGGGCGAAGAGTGCAAGAGCCGCATTGAAACGCCAACCGCCACCCCGCGCGCCAAGAAGCCCGCCCGTCGAGCGCGTCACCAACGGCATCGTGCTGCTCCTTGCTGCCTTTGTTGTGCTGCTGGCTGCCGGCTGCTCTATTGGCTACTATATTCTGGCGCCGTGCCACGGAGCAAAAGTCGTGGTATATCTCCATGGTGAGCGTGCCTGCCGAGGAGATCATCCTCGGCTTCGCCATCCAGTTCAACAACGTCATCCCCCTGGCCCTCTACGTCAGTCTCGAGATTGTCAAGCTGGGCCAGATGCTGCTCGTCAACGCCGACGGCGCCATGTACGACAGCAAGTCCGACCACGCCGGCACGCTGCAACACCAACACGATCCTCGAGAACCTGGGCCAGATTGGCTACGTCTTTTCCGACAAGACGGGCACATTGACGGAGAACGTCATGCAGTTTCGCAAGATGAGCGTTGCAGGCACATCGTGGCTGCACGAGGTGGACATTGAAGTTGAGGAGCTAGAGCAGGGAGAGGAGGAGCAGGAGGAGGAGGAGGACGCCGTCGACAAACAACAATAATCGCGTGCTCGACGCCGCCGAGGGCCGTGCGAGCGACGTTGGACAGCTGTCGCCTCGCATAACCCCACGACCATCACCGCGCCCGACGCCGCGCCCGTCAACCGATGGACGCCATGCTGGACCCGTGGCACCCTCATCTCAGCTCCTTGCACCACCCGTCGAGGCAGTCCATGCACAAGTCCAGCGGGTCTCCCGCGATTCGACCCGGCGCTCGTTCGTCCCACTGGCGGTCGACTGCCCGGCCGGACCATATCCAGCCCGAACTGACGACTATTGACTTGCTCGAGTACGTTCGCCTGCGGCCCTCGGCGCCCTTTACCGGCAAGGTAGTCACGTATATCCTTGCCATGGCGCTGTGCCACACGTGCTTGCCGGAGCTCAAGGACGGCAAAGTGGTCGGCTTCCAGGCATCATCGCCCGACGAGCTGGCACTTGTCCGTGCTGCCGAGAGCCTGGGCTTCCTCGTCGTGCGCAAGTCGGCCTCGTCCACCACGCTCCGGTTCACCTACGACCCCACTGCAGCAGCCCGGAACGGAGGCTCGCGCGAAGAAACCTACGAAGTTGTCGACGTGATCGAGTTTAGCAGCCAGCGAAAGCGCATGTCTGTGATTGTGCGCCGCCCCGATGGCCGTCTGTGGCTCATCTGCAAGGGCGCAGACTCCATGGTGCTGCCGCGCCTGACCATGGCGCCCCTCGCCCTGCAGCGCGCGCAAAACGTCCGCCAGAGCGCCGATTTGGAGCGGGCGCTCCTGCGCAAGAGCGAGCAGTGCGAGCCACGCAGGCAGCTTCGGTGGACCAGCAAGCGTGACGATCCGCCGCAGCATTGGCGGCAGTGTTCACCGCGAGAAGCTCGGCACTGGTGAAAAGGACAAGGCGGGCGGCGGCTTCCGCAGTGTCACCATCAGGGAAGCCGAAAGCAGCGACAGGAAGAGCAGCGACCGTAGTCGCTCCTTTGACATTCAAAAGACGGCTCGTCGGTCTATGGATGCGTTCCGCCTGCGGCCCTCGCTGGGCCACCGTACGCCGTCCTTTGAGGTGCGCTCGTCTGCTGTCGACGTAGACGCCCTCCGCCGGTCCAGCACGTCCGGCACGCGCCCGACGACCAAGACGCATTCTGTCACCGACATCGCCTCATATGCCGAGCCCCCTGCATACCAGTTTCTCGCCTCTCCCCGACAAGTTTGCCTTTCTCGAGACCGCGGCGTTCCTCGAGACCCTCGATGACGAAAGCAGCACGTTCGACCAGTGCTTCCGCCACATGGACGAGTTTGCCGCCGAAGGTCTGCGCACGCTCCTGTTTGCGCACCGCGTCGTGTCGGACGCCGAGTACTCCGCCTGGAAAGCCAGCTACCTCAAGGCGGCCACGAGCCTTGACAACCGCGAGGAACGCATCGAGGGTAGCTGCCGAGGCCATTGAGCAGAACCTGCAGCTGATTGGAGCGTCTGCGATCGAAGACAAGCTGCAGGAGGGCGTGCCCGAGGCAATGGACACACTGCGGCGCGCCAACATCAAGATCTGGATGCTGACGGGCGACAAGCGGGAGACGGCCATCAACATTGCGCATTCCGCGCGTCTGTGCCGGCCGAGCTCGGCTGTCTATGTGCTGGACGCCAGCAAGGGCGACTTGGCCGGCCAGTTGCTGCATGTCGCCGAGAGCCTGGGCCTGCCCGATATTGACATGGTGACGGCCATGAACGCGGCCGGGCAGTCCACGCCCAAGACGACCGGCGGCCGGATCCGCAAAATCATGCGCAAGATTTTCCAATCGCCATTCTCGTCTGGCCAGATCTTGCCGTCTGCCCTTGCGCGCGACCAGCAGCAGCGGCAGCGCGGCCATTCCGTTGTCGTGATTGACGGCCACACGCTGGGCGTCATTGAGGCCGAAAAGAAGAGACGGAAGAAGGAGGCCAAGCACAAGCAGCCTGCGGCAGCATCCTCTGTTCTGCCACTGCACGGCAACGCGGTGATGATCCTGACCTGGACAGCCTCTTTTACAGCATCATCCCGTCCGTCGACTCTGTCATTTGCTGTCGGGCCTCGCCCGCCCAAAAGGCTCTGCTCGTCCGCAGCATCCGCCACGGGCCGCTCAAGAAGAACCACCCGGGCCTGACGCTGGCCATTGGCGACGGCGCTAACGACCTGGCCATGCTTGCCGAGGCCCACGTCGGTATCGGTGTGTCTGGCAAGGAGGGCCTGCAGGCCGCCCGCGTGGCCGACTACAGCATTGCCCAGTTCCGCTTCCTTGCGCGTCTGCTGCTTGTCCACGGCCGCTGGAACTATGTGCGCACAGCGCGCTTCATTCTGGCGACGTTTTACAAGGAAATGTTCTTTTACACGCCGGCGGCTGCCTACCAGTGGTACTGTGGCTACACGGGCACGTCCATCTACGAGAGCTGGAGTCTGACGGTGCTCAACACGCTCTTTACGAGCCTGTGTGTCATTGTGCCGGGCATTTTCGAGCAGGACCTGAGCGCGTCCGTGCTGATGGCGGTGCCGGAGCTGTATGCCTACGGCCAGCAGGGCCAGGGCCTCAGTCCGCGCCGGTACCTGGGCTGGATGCTGACGGCCGTGGCACAGGGCGTGATGGTGTGGTTCATTTGCTGGGCGGGCTACGGCGCGTTCTCGGACGGCCACGACTGGAACCTGTTTGCTCTGGGCAACCTCTGTTTTTCGGTGTGCATCATGTGGACCAACATTCGCCTCTTGTGAGTTTTTTTTTCTTTTTTTTTCTCTTTCACCTCTGTACTCGATTCTTGGTCGACGTTCATAACCAGCGTTGCTAACATACTGACCAAAACAGCCTTCTCAACACACACTACAAGACGGCGATTGTCCTTGCGGCGTTTGGCATCACTGTGGCTGGCTGGTGGCTGTGGTGCATCTTTTTGGCCTGGCCTACTCGCCCAGCCCGTCGCCGTATGACGTGCGCGGCGGCTTCTTTACAGGCTTCGGCCGCACGCTGTCCTGGTGGGCCACACTGCTGATTGCCATGACCTGGCTCTCGGTCATGGAGCTGGGCTTCCGTGCGGTCAAGCGCAACCTGGCCATTGCCGGCATCTGGGGCCGCGCTGCCCCCTGGGGTCCAAAACCCAAAAGGTGTGGTCCTGGTTTGTGGCAGTCCGCCGCTTCGTGTTCTGTGGAATGGGCGGTGGTCCGGCGGCCAGCAACAAACAACGGCACGACGGTTGTCCAGCGAAGACGGGGCGGTGGCGGCAACAACGGCGGGGACGACTGCGACGACGAGTGTGACGACGACGATTATGGCGAAGGCAATGGGGACGGAGCAACCGCAGCAGCGAAGAGATGGAGATGTCGGCCGACCGCCTGCACGTGGGCCTGTGGCAGGAGATGGAACAGGACCCGGATGTGCGGGCACGGCTGCGGCAGATGAATGGCGAGACCGACGAGTGGATGTAATGTGAGGCGCATTACTGAGTGGGCGAGGCGGCGTTTGATTTTTGCAAGATACCCTTACTTTCCTTTGCAATACCCATTTCTGCATTCTTCTTTTGGATACGTATTCCTGGAGATATTTCTTGGAGAGATGTACGATATCTCTGATGTTCTTGGATTTGAAGTCAAAGGTAAAATGAAAACAAGACGTGAAAATAAAGGACTTTAACTGACAAGCACATGCAAAACACATGCAGAACACATGCAGAACACATGCACCCGTTGTCAACGCCAACCCATCATCAAGAGTGCTCCACGGCAAAAAGAAACGTCTTGATCTTGCCTTTCCAAGCAGAACATACCACAATTCCCTCTCCCGTCGTCGTCCACGTTAATCCTTAGTGGACGTCTTCCCCGTTCCCCGTCCCGGGACTCGGACGGCTCTCGCCCGGGATGCAGTCCCCGTTCACGCCCCCATTGCCCGTGCCGTACGCCGATGGCGGCTCTGCGGGGTCGTGGCGGCAGTTGCCATAGCCCACAACCGTGTTCCACCCGGCCGTGGGATGGAACAGCTGCGCCGACGTGCCGTGGTGCGGGTCGCAGCACAGCAGCGACAGGCGGTCCGCCATCCACCCAATGTCATAGCCGGCAATGGCGGCGGTGCCGGTGGTCCCGCCGGGCACCTGCACATTGTTATTGCACACGTACACGGCGCTCGTGTCGTAGCAGTACACGCGCTCGCAGGTGCCGGCCTGCAGCGTGTACGTAAAGTTGACCACACGCAGGCTGAGCGCGCCCTGGCGGATCGTGGCCGGCATGCCCGTGTTGAAGATGCCGCAGTAGAAGGTGTAGGGCCCGTCCGACAGGGGCCCGCCAGGTCCGTGGCTGAGGCTCGAGCTGTTGAGAGGCCCCGGGGCAGGCAGGTCGCCGGAGGGGGGGTCGACCGACGACTGACGAGGGCGGAGGAGACCATGGCGATGATATTCCGAGGTACTGTCGTCGGCGAGGATGAACCGAACGAGCCGCTGCAGGGCTTCTGGTTGGTCGTGGAGGGGGCGTGTCGAGAGAATGGCCAGCGTCGTGGCGGCGAGGAGGAGGGCCACGATCACCATGACCAGAGCGATGATGGCGGCGGCGTACTGCCGTCGGTGACTGGAGGCCGTCATTACAGTTGGCGGGTGATTTTTGAGGACGAGGTTTGGCTGTCGTTTGCCCGCGTCGTTCTGCCGGCTTTTATCTGGGTTCTGCGACCGAGGTGGCCCCCTTGGTGATGCGTCGACGGGATGGGGGGACGGCTAGTCACAAGACTGTCACTGAATTGATGATGAGAAGTAATGAATATTTGATAAATTTGACGAAGCACTGGGCATGAATGAGTTGAGTTGTAGCAGGTTCACCCTTTGTTGACGAAGGTGTTGTGAGATGAGTTGCATGAGTGAATCACGGCTCCGGAAGGGCATCTGCCACATAATTTTGTGACGCACAATGTACAACAGCAGACGGCAGGCGAACGATCTGTGGCCGTCAAAAGATGGACGCTCTTGAAATCAGAATGATCGGGGTATTCTTCTAGCTGCTGGTTTCGGTCTCATGTCTCATATAAAAAAATAAAAGGCCAAGAACGTCGACTTTCTTTTTCTTTTTCTTTCTTCTTTCTTCTTTCTTCTTTCTTCTTTCTCATAAGATAGAGGCCCAGCAGAGACAGCCCTTTAAACTACCGTATCACTCTCTTGCACACTCTCGCCTCCCACAAACGCGCGAGGACTGACAGCTGTGCCATGAAACACTGCAACATGCCACAAACAGCCGCCAAATCTTATTTCCACGCACTTTGCCAGCACAACGCTCACGCACTAAAGGGCATGTCAAAGGAAAGATACTTTATTGGGTATACGGTTATTTCGACAACGCCGTTGTGGTCACTATTCACAGTCACGTGATACGCCCTGCTTTTCATGGTTTTGGGCCAGACCACAACTCGCTCCTTCCCTCGCAACACACTATCTTACGCCCCACTTTCTGACGACATCTCCATCAAACTATCGCCAGATCCGTCCCGTGTTCGTTTGCCGGCTACTCCGTCTTGGGCTCACCGACAGGCTCGGCCGCGTGCTGGCCGCCCGCGGGAACGTTGACCTTGAGGTTGCCGGCCGCAATGTCGCGCTCCATGTCCTCGAGCCAGCTGGACTTCTTGTAGCGCTTCCAGGCCGGGACGCCCGAGTCAAAGACCTCGTCCATCTCCTCGAGGTGTAGCCTTGGTCTCGGGGCGGCCAGCAGCATGTGCAGGAATGAGGCGCCGTTGAACGCGGCGAAGATGTAGTACATCTTGTAGGAGATGTTCCACAGCAGGGGCGGGACGGCAAAGGCCAGGACCATGTTCCAGAACCAGTTGGAGGCCGTAGCCAGCGACACGGCCTTGGCACGGATGCGCGACGGGTAGATCTCGGCCGGGTGGGTCCAGCTGGTGGGTCCCCAGGTGGTGGCAAAGGTGGCGACGAACAGGTACGAGCAGGCGACAATGGCCGAGGACACGGGGCGGTTGTCGAGCACGATCCACGAGATATCGCGGTTGGTGTCGTTGCGCGTGCCGACGTACGGCGAGTATCGTTGCTCAAGTCAGACAGGGGCGTCGCGCTCTGAGGGAACTGTTGCCTTCCGAGGTATTGTTTTGGTGCTTCTCAGGAATGCCCTCTGCCACCTTCGGTTTGACAGAGGTTGAGAGTTTCTTGTTTCTCGTCCTGGTGGTTAACTTGGACGAAGCGTCTCTGTCCGCGTCTTCATCTTCTTCCTCTGTCACTGCTTTCCGTTTCTTGCCCCGCCGGCTCTGTGTCGGTTTTTGATGTTGTTTATATATTGCACAGAGACGGTCGCCAATTTACAGGAAATCTTTCATGCGGCGCATGTCGTGCATTTCACACAGTTGTTTTTGTGAGTTGCGCCGGATTGAGTGGGTCAACCTGGCTGCACACGGGAGGTGCTCAGCTGTTGACCGTGATGCGGGCACGGCATTACACCGCGCATGTTGATGAGATGGACCGCAACATGCTTCAGTAAGTTGGTCCGAGTCACAGACGTAAACAGTCTAGATGAGCTGTCAAGGTCTCTTGTTCATTACAAAAAAACGGGCAAAAGCACTGATGGCCTCTGTTTCCAAACACGGGAGCCTTTTCGACTCTGTTTCATCGAAAAAAACCTCGCCGGCTCACGACGTGCGAGACATCGTTGATGAGGTGTCGCCTCATGTGCTCCTCTTGAAGATCTTGGGCACGGCAGATCCACGCCTGGCACAAGCAGCAGAAATAGGTCACCGCGTCGGGCGATCTCCGAGAACATTGCTGTGCACACGGTGCTCAGTCACGAGGTGCATTTTGAAATCCAAGGGGTTTGCAATGAATAACGTTTCATCGTGTGCCAAACACCCGTGTTGACCGAGTGTTGGATAGGGGCTTCTTGACGATGGCGTATGCGTTTTCAGCTGAATTGTCAACCTTGTATTTCAAGGCCACAACGTGAAATCTTTTGATATGTTCCCAAAGGTAGGCGGTTGACGCCATCTCGACGGAGCAGGAATCTGAGTCACCAGCACCATCGGTTTGCTTCTTCAACAATGGACAACACTTCCGGCGCGTCGTTGTCCATCTCTTTTAGCATTGCGAACTTGTTGCCGATTGAGAACCTTTCGGTGACATTCAGAAACGTGCGTTGCTTGAAAACTTTTACAGTCCGCATGTCGATACCGCAAAATCGGCATAGATATGTCCCTGGCAACGGTTCATCCCCTGGGAAGTATAGATCTGACTGAGCATGCGATTGAAGTTCGTGACAAAGTAATCAACAATGCGGCGATGGGTTATTGGCTCAGACGATTCCTTAGGTTGGCCGAAGAGTAGCTGAAAAGATCGTCGAGGACACTGAAGGCTGCGCTGATTTGCGACCGTGGTATTGTTGAACAATGATGCCGTCAGTATGTCGACCGTTCTCAGTTGTTGCCATGCCAGAGTCAATGACATTCTGGTCATGCTCTCTTGGGCCGCGTCACACCCGAGGTCAAAGTTCTTCAAGTCGAGGATCAACGGGCAGCCGCAGCGAGCCGTCGACGTCGACATGGGAGAGTTCTGAACTACTCTTCGAGGTATTGAAGTGTCAGCGGGGATCGGCGGGCAGGGGGCTGTCGTCTGGAGAATCGGCTGAAGGTTGCGAGTTGTGCAAGGACAGATTCTTCAATGGGACGAGTTTGTCTCAAGATGGTCATTCAGTAGTTCCCCATTACCAAATGCGACCCAGTATTGCTGGATTTCAAGACGCAGGACTGACTTCTTCAAGATAAACATGCGTGAGTCGTAGGACTTGCGCAACTGCCGATATGCGACAACATTTGACGTTCCCACCTGTGCCGCACTGCGAACTGAGCCGAAAGATTTTTTGAGTTCAGTTTGGCCGCCTTCGTCTTGTCGAAGAGGTCCTGGAGAATGGAGTCGTTGCAGATCGAAGCCAAGCCAGCCGCCAGATATTCTTGTGGGCGGATTTGCTGCCTCTGATCCCAGAAACACACTTGACATCTGAACCTCTTGAAGAGGAATCCCCGAATCTGTGACCCTGAAAATCAACGGCCGACGTTTCGTTGCGGTAATGTCCCAGTAGACGCTGTCCCTGGGGTTGTGTCCCATTATTGTGCAGCGTTCTTCTTGCGACACATTTTTGGAGAGCTGAAACGCTGATTTTCGACGTAGACTGCCTGACGTGATTGGAGTTTCAATGCCGCAAAAGGAGCTCAGTCTTTGCAGAAAGAATATTCATCGCGCCTGGCTCCATTTGTTGATCGGAGATCGTTTGTTTGGTGTGCTTGCGAGCCTGGTAATTGACGGCAGTTCGAAAGACCTGAAACAAAAAGAAGAAAAACAATTAGTATTATTGACGTGAATTTTTTATTGTTCGGGATTCTCACATGGTTACTCACTGGGACATTCTTCATCTCTGCCTTCACATGAAGAGGCGTGCCTGATTCGTTTGGTTGCATGCTTTCAATGTCTGACCAGGATTGGATCCCAACAAACACTCCGTCAATGATACCGAGCACGACAAGCCAAAGAAGGGAATCGCCCCAGGCCAACTCCGTGGGTAGCATTCTCAGAGGTATCCTCTTCACCCCAGCTTGTTCCGGGTCGTGCCCTTCGTCTGGAGGAAACGTCAGACGGGCAACTAGCCTGTTTCTCACTTGCTCTTCCTGACAAGGAAAGACAAAGACTTCGACGCCTCTCCAACAAAACTCTTTTCTCAAGAGCTCTTCCTTGTGGGCAGCATGAAATTGATGCCGGAACATAGGTTTTGAGGATCTCTCCTCCACGCGAACCTGTATCAATCTGCAGGTTTCACAAAGAGGCAGAACCAGTAGCGCGTCCCGGGTGGTGCTGAACCGACAAAGAAAGTCGCGGTTCATAAGGTTTGACAAAAATTTGACCAAGTCAAAACTGTGTCGGCGTCTTTTTTTCTCTGGCCTGGTTGTGAACCAGGCCTTCTCGTGAGCATGTTTGTCGTAGATAAAACGCATGCCATCTTGCACAACCTTCTTCGGCATAGGGTTCAGTGCACGCTTGGCCGCCCCGACTAGAGCGAAGAGGATTCCTCTGACCGACTTTGCACTCAGTTTGTCTTGGATTCAAACCAGTTCTTGAGATGGCGCATACTTCAAGGTGCGGCGGATCACTTCGGTTGTGAACACTGAGCCGTTTTGGCGGAAGTAACTTCTCCGCTTCTTCAACAGTTGAGCATATCCCTGCTTCGCTGGCTGAAGCCAGACTGACAAAAGCTTGCATTTCCGTAGTTTGAAAGTGGTCAGTGACCGCCGAGATGCCCCGTATCATAGGCTCTGAGTCCAGGGTGCGATTCACGAGACGGTCTTCGTCAGGTATATTCCGCTTGATGATTGGCGAGCTTTTCTGCCCTCGCCGCAGAATTTACTGCGGCCGAGCGCATTTTGTCGAAACAAAAGTAGGAATTGCCGGAGTCGGAGACTGTTTGCACCTGCTTCCAGACCACTGATTAGCTCTTGGTTGACATGCGGGAGTACGCCAAAGCCAGAATAATGAAAAGATGGCAGCTTCAGATCGGTAGTACCTAGCTGTTTATTGCGTCGGTCGGCGGCTTCAACAACTGCGCGCTCTTGGGTAATGCTCAAGTCCGTCGACAGAACTGCGAGTGATCAAGACTGGTCGTAAGCCTATCTCAGGCAAAAGGGTGAAGAACGGTCGCAAACCTGCCCGAGGCAAACAAGTGAAGTGTGGTCTGCATACAATAAGAAAATGGGGATCAGGCATGGGGAAGCACAGGGGAAAAGGGGGCGGGGGAAAAGGGGTAATCAACAATAAACAGCAAGAGCCGGCTCAGATTCAGCAGGAGCTATCTGCGTCAAGTTTCTAAACAGCAAGAGCCGGCTCAGATTCAACAGGAGCTATCTACGTCAAGTTTCGGCAGCCGCGTCAGTTGTAGCGCGAAGGAAGGTATTACTCGCGACTGACGACCAGTTCAAGCGCTTTGGCTTCGGCTCGGTCTAAAATACAAGTCTCACCGAGTTTTTAATCAGCGTCAAGTGTCGCCGCTCGTAGAAACACGCTTTTCATTCTTACAAAACCACCAAAGTTCTTTGAAACTAAAAAACCTCATCCATTCTTCCTACACCTCCCATCTACGCGTCGACGCATCATCTTCTTCGTTTGAATATCTCTTTCTATCCTCCTCCTTTTTTCCTCGCCCCAACGGATACCGACTCAACATCGTGCCATTCTCTCGCTCGCCTTCTTGTGCCAGAATCACCACAGTTTTTGTTGAGCTCTTGTTCACCCAGGGCATCAGGCATCATTCAAACCAGCCCCACAACTCTTCTTGCCTCTGGTTATTTAACTTGGGTTCTCTTTGCTTTGTTTCTTTTCCAACTCCTCCTTCTCTCATCCACACCTCAAACATCGCCCATTGACTCGGTTGACGGCAGCCACGGTTGTAGCCCTCCTGACTCACGACTCAGCTCATATTTTTTTCGTTTCTCAACTCGACGTCCTGCCATTTTCATCGCGACCAGACAGCGGCACTTCAAAGATGGCGCCGGACCGCGTCCTCATGAGCAACGCCCTTGAAAACGCCCGTCAGCTATTCAAGGGAGCCCCAGAGACCAATGCTTACTGGTCGGATTTTGGCAGCGTTACGTCTGCGGGAGAACCGCGCAGGCCGTCGATGGCAAGGGCACCACGTTTCTGAGCTCGCCGTTCCTCCAAGAGTGTGAAAGGCTTCCAAAAGAGATCGCATCCTTTGAAAGACGCTGACGTTGGCGAATACCTGACCACCCTGGTCAATGCGCCCAGCCCGAAACCCGAAGGCATCGAAAAGCTACTGACAGATGCTGCGACGAGACTGGAGAGGTTCATGCCCGGAAAGGTGCCACCCACCGCGGGTGAGGTAGACAACCCTGTCAAGATCAGCCGGGATTTGGTTCGGCCTGCGCGATTCGATTCGCTACAGCCAGCCCCGTCGCAAGTATGCAAGAGTTGATCAGCCTGAGGAAGGCCAAGTGGACCAACCTGCAGGGGCGGAAGAGGCCGATTGCCTGCGACAATGAAGCGCCGGTTCAAGTCCTTTGCGTACCTGGCAAGTCAGCAACCCCGTTCCACATGTACAAGTGTCTTGTTGACTCTGCAATGCCCGTCTTGAAACAATCTCAAATCAATGGACCCCGACGTCGTCCAAACAGGCAAGGACTCGTTTCCAACCTTTACCTACGCGACCTGAAACTTTTCTCTCGTCTCCTCTCCAAAGCCTACGACTCAAGCCTCAGTCACAGGAACACCCTGCTCATCAACAACCAAATCCTCCAAGGACATGAGAAAGCGGACAACCTCCCAGCGGAGTGTGAGATGGACTTTTGCATCCCAGTCCTTGACGAACCCTACCGTCAAACAATGCAAACCCCTTGATCAAGTCTCTTGATGGGCCCCTTTTTCTACAAGTACAGAGACTACAACGTCAACCGCAACGTTGAAGACCACGACCCCGAAGAAGACCCCACTCCACCCCAAAACGGTGGCCGACCTGCAGCTGACATAAATGCGGCTCAGTCCGCAGCCGACGAAGAACGGCGGGTTTGACGAAGAGACACCGTCGGAATACGAACAACGCATCAGAGAGGGAGAAATTGACGACGCAGTCAATGCTGCCAGTCAATGCTACGTTAGAAGAGATTTAAAGAAGAAAACGAGCGCAATCCCAAGTACACTCTCAAAGAAAGCCCAGGAAATCATTTTCAATTCGTACCGAGCAAAACTGGAGAGACATGGACCCGAAACACTGGAACCTCCCGCGTGGCTGATCTCGAATCGATACATCCACGCAACCCAAAGATGCGACGAGTGAGCGTCCAGGACTTTGAGATCGAGCATGAAAATCGCTGAGCGTAGAAGGGACTCAGCAGTGAAGAGCACAAGGAGCCGCAGGACCAAGACGAGATCGAG
The DNA here is from genome assembly GCA_016097085.2 of Sporothrix curviconia. NCBI lineage: Eukaryota > Fungi > Ascomycota > Sordariomycetes > Ophiostomatales > Ophiostomataceae > Sporothrix > Sporothrix curviconia. The sequence goes on along the minus strand of JADMNF010000103.1, from coordinate 89,012 downwards.
AAGATCAAGTTTGCATTTTGCCCGAGAAAAAGGTAGGCTTCAAAGACAGCTTTTGAGGAGAGATAGTCTTGGCTTTTCCAACAGCGAATAGTGCCACCAACACATTTGCCGACTTGTCAAGAATCAGCTGGCAGCAAGTGCGAGGAGCCGGCCGGCAAACGGCTGCGCTATGAGGACGACGACCAAGAAACTGAGGTTTAAATAGTTGATAGTGAGGAGGAGTAATTAGTTTGTTTTAAATATTTTTAATGTGAACGTTGTTTTCTGAATTAATTTTTTTATAAAAAAAAACATAAAAGACTCTCACGTAGTCGCACTTACCTTTTACGTCAAAAAAAACCAAAGTCGGTCTTTCCGTTTAACGGGCATCGATCAGCCCATTTCGAAAACCTATAGTATCATCTACGAGGTAGGCACGAAAGCTTTATAGAAGGAGTGATGGATCGGGGGAAAAAGGAAGAAGGACATGCCGAGAGTTTGTGAGTTAAGAACTGTGCTTACTTATATAGATGCAGATATGGCCAAAGCACACACCGCGGTAGAAGCACAGAATCGAAAGAGAGGTGCTCACTGATGGAGAATAGGAAGCCACGAACGGAAACAAAAAGGGTCAAAAGAAAGAGCTTTTGGATTAAAATATATTCTAGAAAGAGCAGTCGGCCGACTTTAACATTCAGGGAAGGACTGGGAGAACATGTGAAGAAGGGCCGGGGTGCTCTTTCTCTAAATGTTTGTGAAGAACCAGAGACCAAGGGGTGACGGAAAGAAGAAGGTGCTACTCGCATTAATATAGGCAAGCACGAGCAATATGAAGCCTGGTTGAAACATCTACGGGGAAAGAGAGATGCTCTCAAGTGAAGAATTGGGAAACAACGGATGGGGATGGAATGTTCACAAGGAAGAGGGCACGAAATGAAATATGATTGAGGAAAGGGCAGCAGCACAACATAGAAAATGCGGAAAGAACCAAGCGATGATGTGAGGTGTGTGTTAGGTGCTCTTTCTTTTTATAGCTGTTAAGAGTTAGAGGTGTATGTGTCAGAGACTAGAAACGAGCAGCCGGGCAGACATTACGAAAAAACAAGCTTCCTGATTCTGCAATATAGGTAGGAAATTTCGTTAGAGTTAGTAATCATTACCCCGTTGGGGTGACAAAGATGGGAGAAGGCAGTTGGGTCTTGCGTCGTGGGTAGATCGGGCGTATATTTATTGTTTCGAGACCATCTGGGTTGCCGATTCACGGCTCCCATCTACGCCCTACTTTTCTGCCGTCCACGACCAAAACAATGGTGAATGTGAGAGGGCGCTTTTCACTGTTTGTCCGGTTCTCAGCACGAGCACGTTAATGAGTCTCCCTGTCGAAGGAAAACGAAAACGGGAGAAAGGCCCAGCAGAGCCCGTGACTATTTCCCTTTGACGCCCGTAGATCGTTTGCTGTTGGAAGATTCGTTCGGGTTGCCGGCCAAGGATATTGACATGTGCGAATTTTGTTGCTGCCGATGCCATTTGTGTGTGCTTTTGCTGTTGTGCACCTTTTGTAAACGACGAGGATTCCTGTGAACGCCGCCACAGTTGCATGCGCCTCCCACGACCTGGCCGTCTGCCCTGCACGAGCGAGAAAAAGAATAAACGATTTCCCGCTGTAGGACCAATTTCCCAATCTCGCCGTACTGCTTTTCTATGCCGGGAGCAGTCTGGTGTTTTATTTTTTAAATTATGCCCGGCTTTAAATGCTCCTTCGGTGGCCTGTGCTGTTCCGTTTGTTCGAACCTTTTAAGATTTTGCCTCCCATCTGTTACACCTTCGGGTTTAATTGACGGTACGTGCCGCAGGCTGACAAGAGCCGCGTACATTGGCCAGCGTTATTCCAGGGCCAGGGTCCCACCAGTCATGTCAACTCGGCACACAGTTTACGTTTAGATGGATAAACAGTGGCTGCACTGTGCTGGCAGCACGCAGTCCTTTGCAGGCCGTCATTTTCTCTGACCTCCTCAGCCGGCTTTTGTGTTGCCTTTTGGGTCCCTTTCGAAATTGTCTTGTTATTTCTCAACAGTCCTCATTCACAGAGGGCTACCCCCTTCATCACCGCATGCCCCTCCATGCGTTTGGCATACTTGAAAAATATCCACCTTTTTTCTCCAACAGGCAAAGCGTTGAAGTCTTTTATGCGAAACCCAAAGACAATCTGGAAGACAGAAACAGAAATGAGAGCCCAAAGGAGAGGAACGGTGTAATAGATGAGCAGGGACTTGTATCGTGAATACCGACTGCCCAATACGGAACTCCAACTTGTCTCCTATCAGTCAAGGCAAAGAAGGCGACTGGCGTGAGCATCATAAGGTAGAGTGTGGTGCCAGGCTCTTAGAGGAAGGGGGAACGCCTCGCTACGTCCTTGCCTACATGACGTTATCTGAATAGACCGACGTTAGACCCAGGTATTCGTCAGATATTCACCTCAATATTGGGCAGTTGAAAAGGGATACGAAACATGGCCCAGTGGGAGGAGCGTGTGAGAGATGTCATCAATGAAAGATGGAGGGTCAGTCCGTGAGGCACAGCAGCTCCGGTCCTTGAAGAGGGGGCGAGAGGGTTGTCAAGAGCCAAGACAACAGACAAGCAATGCATCGTGTGATCGTTCGAGTCTGTTTCCTCCTTTCCTACTTTGTCGTAAAAGCAGTGTCAGTGTTGTCCATTTTCTTTCCTCTCAAAAATAGGACACCCTTTTCCCAGGCCCGAGACTTTTGCTCAAGAAACATTCTACCACGACATTAACTTATCCTGGACAAACACGCAAAAGCACTGAGGCAAAGTGGCCTCCGGCACGCTGAGCCTCTTTACTGCATCTTGTAAAATGGAACCTCGGCTTACGAATTCAGGGGCTTGAATAAAAAACGCTGGCCGTTACGGTTCTCCGAAATTCGTGACGACACCAATGGCTCTTTCATTCCAGTCGACTTCTCTTGATATTTAATCAGCTTTGAATGCAAACACGGAATGGTCCCACACCCACGGCATTCTGGGATCTATGCAAATGAGATGAGTGGCCTATCCCGTGTCGTGCCGAGTTCCGTTCCTGTCAAACGACGTCAACTGCTGACGAAAGAAACACAAAAGTTACAGAAAATGCCATCTTGTCGTGGCATTTAGAAAGAAAGCGATGCAGCGCCCGTCGATAAGAAGACGATGGGCAATAAGGACAGAAGGCAAGCAAAGTACGAGGGCTAAGAAGGAGACACTTTCATCAGTAACTGCAGTGGATAAAGGCAAAGAAAGCCAGCCACGGGTATACAACAACAGCGGAGCACATTGCATGGCTCTCCGTACAAACATATTGCTTCTGGCTAATCGTATTTTCCGCACCTCTTGGTCTGTGTAAACCATCGCCGTCATCGGTAGGCGAGCGGCTTCCCTTGGCCTCCCGCGCTGAATTCCTCATAGTTCGTTACCTTACCCGTGCCTTAATTAATGTATCGCCCCATCAACAAAGGGCAGTTCATTGGATCCGCACGGGTACCAAAGAAAGTAGACAGAGCAAATTCCCGTTTTGTGTCTGCAAGGCAGAGCAGAAGGAGGCCTTCTTGCTTTGGATGCAGATGGCAAGGGCCAGATTAAAGTGAACGGCCACTCTTTGAGTAGAAAAAGAATACATAAGACCGGGGCTGCTCGTCTTGGTTCTCCATCGTCAAATATCGGGCGGTGCAGTTCTTCAAAGTCAGAACCTCTTCCTCACCGGCGATCCATCTTTGTTCCTCGACCGACAATGGCGCCCTCCACCCTCTCGTGCCTACTGTTGCCCCTGCTGCTGCTCGGCCGCACAGCCAGCGCGGTGCCCACTCGGCAGCTGCAGTGATCTCGGCCGCCGTCGAGCCCGTGCCGATGACAGCCATTGGGTCGACACATGGACGTCCATGCCCCAGCTGGTCGAGCAGAGCAACATGCCCCCGGCCGCATTCGTATGTCTGTCCCTTGCTAGTTTTGTTTCAATGACAAGCACAAGAGCAAAGGCTCTAACGCAAAAATAAGAGGAATGGCGGTGCCACGTTTCAAGGGCGCCACGATCCGCCAGACAGTGCCACATTCTCGATTGCGTGCGCCACACATCCGCGTGGCAAATCTCAAACACCTTTGGCGGCAGCGTCCATTGCCCTGCCAGCCGGCGGCAAGGCCGGCTCCAACGCCATCGACACCACCACGCTGGCGGGCCTGACCTTTGGCGGCATCAGCGGGTGCCCAAGGGCCAGATCGCCTACGCGGACCCCATCGACTACAAGTCGAGCCGCAGTCCATGCTGACCGTCAACCTGTACCTCGAGACGGGCCCAGTCGGGCAGCAGCATCACGGGCCACCCGGGCCAGCCGCACGCACGTGGATGCAGGCGGGCAACCACCTCAACGAGTCGACCGTGGCGGGCATCCAGCGTCAAGCACTGGTACTTTGTCAACGCCGTCGAGGCGTGGGCGCCGGCTAACACGAGCGCGCTCATCATCCTGGCGACAGCATCACCGACGGCCGCGGCAGCACAGACGACGCCAACAACCGCTGGCCCGACCTGGTGCTGGCCCAGCTGCAAAAGGCCGGCATCACCAACCTGGGCGTCAACAACGAGGCGGCCGGCGGCAACTGCGTGCTCAGCGGCGGCCTGGGCCCCCCGCTGATGCAGCGGTACAAGCGCGACGCGCTGCAGCAGGCAGGGCGTCAAGTATGTCTTTATCTTCGAGGGCGTCAACGACATTGGCGCCAACGCCAACGCGGACGCGCTCATCAGCGCCTTCAAGACCATCATTGCCGACTGCAAGGCCGCCGGCCTCAAGGTGTACGGCGCAACCATTACGCCGTTTGGCGGCAACAGCTACTCCAGCGGCAGCCACGAGGCCGCCCGCAAAAAGGTCAACGACTGGATCCTGACGGGCGGCGCCTACGACGGCACTGGTCGACTTTGCCAAGCTGCTGGCCGACCCGTCGAGCCCAGACAAGCTGGCGAGCAAGTACAACAGCGGCGATGGCCTGCACCCCAGCGTGGCGGGCTACCAGTACCTCGCCGACAACTTCCCCACGGACCTGTTCAAGTGAGTGAAGGAGCACATCTGCCAGACAGAAAGACAGAGAAAGACAAATGAGTGGTGCAAGAGGGGGTAGCCGACATAAGAAAAGGATCATGTACATATCAGTCTGCTTTCATTTCTGCTACACAATTTTAGAAAACAATCAGGGGATCAAGGAGAACCAAGGTCGTGACATGACGCATAAAATCAAATTAGGCACGAAACGCGAGAAACGCAAAAAAGAAAAAAAAAACACACAAGAACGCCCTGGGATGCCACAATAAAACAAAAGCAATCAGAATCTACAGAGTTAGCCACGCTTCGGTTTGCCAGCACCTGCTGGGAGGATGGAGAGAGACCGATAGAGAAGACTCACCTTATCTCATAAGCTACCCGCACGCGTCATGTACCGCACCCACTTGACGCTGCTGTAGTTGCTCTTCTCAAAGACCTTGAGGTACCTGCACGCAGCAGGCCGCTGCTTGTAAACATGAGCAGGCTAAAGTCCATGCTCAGCGGCGGCCGGCTCCAGCTCTTTTTGGTTCGTCATGCTCGTCAGCTCTGCCTCGGCCGACAGCACAAAACTCGGACTGGCCCGTGAACCGGCTGATTCTTCCACACAATGTTGTTCTCGGACGGCTCGTACTTGGCCTTGCCCTGCGTGCAGCGCTCCGTGATGCGTGCCGTGTTGAGCGGCGTCGGGATGCGCACCACGACGTTGGTCGCAAACAGCTTGGGGCCAAAGTTGGCGCGCACGCCGATGCTGTACTCGGACCTTGGTCTTGCCCACCTCGTTGACAATCGCGTGGCACCTTGAACGGCAGGTTGACGTTCTCGGTCGAGCGGTAACGCATCAGCTCAAACTCGCCGTCGGGCGGCACAAACGAGATGATGCGGTCCGAGTCGAACTTGCCCAGCTTGACGCACTGGTGGAACTGGCAGTCTTCCAGGGTCACGCTGCCCGCCGCCGCCTTGGTGGCCTTGCTGCCCTGCCGGTTGCCCGATGGCAGCCGAGTTGATCGTGATCCGAGTCCAGCAGCAGGCGGTCGTTGAGCCCAAACTTGCACTCGGGCGTGCCCGACAGGTTACGCGCGCATGACAATCTGGCCCGTCACGTCCGGCGCGCAGCACCGCGCCCGTCGCCGACATGAGCAGGTTGACGTCTTCAATCACGTCGACAAACGCCTCGTTCTTGCGGTACTTGACGTCGGCCTTGCGCCACGACAGCGCGCCCGTGGCCTGCATTGTGATCTTGGCCGAGTCCTCGGCGCGGTGCTCGGACTTGACGCCCTCGGTCGTAATGTACATTTTGAGCGTGTCGGTCTCCGGTGTTCTGCGGGTAGCCAAAGTCGATGATTTCTGTAAACCGAGATGCGACGAGAGATGGGAGTAGTTAGCCTCTTATCGTCGCACAATCCAAAACAAACAAACAAACAATGCAATACAATACGAGAGAAACAAAGCAACACGACCAAAGCATGGCCAAGCACGTCCACGCGGGCGTATCCCAGACAGCAGACAATACCAGCGCCTCCCGACCTCTCACCCCGATAAAAGACAAAAACTCACCGTCCAGCAGCTCATAGACGAGCACAAAGTTGTTCTTGATCGCCTCCTCGTCAAACTTGCCAAAGTAGCCGCGGCCAAGCGCAATCAGACGATACAGGAACTCAAACACGAGCGCCGCGTTGGCGTTGCTCTTGGTGATGGCCACCAGGTAGATGTTCTCGTGCTTGACATGGCTGAACGTCGTACTGCCGAGCGTCAGGATGGGCGACCGCACCTGTGGATTCGAAATGACCTGGATACGGAAGACATCCGCGAGCCGCGGGCCGGCAGTCGTTGCGGAAGGCGCGAAAGATGAGGTTCTCGCCCTTTTGATTGAAAATAAGAATACCAGACAGCATGGCGGGCAGCCTGTGGGAGGGTCTGGCAGCGCAAGCGACGAGGGGGGGAGAGGCCGGAAGGGCCGGCGAATCGAAAATCCAGTCGAGACGGCCGCGCTCAAGAGTCGGCGTGCAGACAGGGAGGGTTGCGGTATAGTGAGACAGCAAGGAATGCAAGGCCCAGGGGTGGGAAATAGAGTGCGCGGTGGGCAACGGGCGGCAGCGAGCGTCACGGCGTCGAGGAGGAGGTTGAGATGCGATGTCGTGAGAAAGCTCACTGCTGACCGTTGATTCTCCAGCACCTCCTTGCCCCTAGTCCAGGGCGGCCGCCCCACACGGCAGAATCGGGGGGTTGTGCACGTTGAGCGGGCGGTGAAGCTCGCTGTGGAGCAGCCCTTCTGCAAGAATTAGTCATCTTCGGTCTAGCATGTAGGAAGAAGGAAAGAGCCCCCTGAAACTATCCTTTTGGGAAGGGCATCATCAACATGGCTAGTCGCGGCTTCCCGCGGATTGTTTACTTCGCACCTTCCATCCAACGCAACTGTGTGTCCTTCCGTGGCGTAACAACTTTTGACCTGTCCTTTTTTCATCTGTCCTTCCTCACTTTTCATTCTGACATTTCGCTTTTCTGTCTGCCCGCCACGTCCGGACACTTAATCACGCACTCTGCCCTGCACTCTAGCTACTTTCTTTCGATCCAACGGCCATGCTCCAACAGTCATGCGCCGCGCTTTCCCTACACCTCAATACACCGCTCCCACTCAGTGACCCCATGATGCGGACAGCCGTGGAGGCGTACATGTTGATATGATATGGCCATGCAAGATCCGACTTTGTTTGGCCAGGGTCGTCCAGGCACAGGCGGAATCGTGCACACGGGGCACACGACACCAGACACGCGAGGCGACGGTGAAAAATACGGCAATACGACGCACAGGACACGGAATACAGCACACAGGACAAACACTGCCTCGTCTCTTTTTGTTTCTGTCTCTGGGTCTGTGACAACAGCAGCGCACTGCCCCCGTGTCGTTTAGCACTGCGCCGGCCTGTACAGGAGCTGACTGACGACCGCGGAGCCATTCCGGTTGGTTGGCCATGCCCGCCGGCAAGACAAAACGGTCTGGGCATGCTCAGCATGTCCCTGGTTTGCCAAAGTGGATTGTGGTGATACTGTCTTGGTCCTGCAAAAGCGTCCATGGAACACCGAGGATGTGCAAGCCAACCTGATTGCACAAGTCCTGGCTTGAAACATGCGAGTGCTGCTGTCCACCGTGCCACACCCTGCTGCCAGCTCACATCACCCACGGCTTGCCCTTTTAAGACGCCTAGAAGTCTGGTAACGTCACAAAAGCGACAAGTCGCTGACAGATTGGGTTGTGAAGCACACGAGAGGAGAGCTGTCAGAATGGAGCCCGTCTCTACTGGTGGCAGCTCTTGAGGCGTAGCTGCGCCACTCACCTCGGTAAAGAGTCAGTTGCTGCATCCGTGGTCTCCCCGAGCAAATCTTTTCTCGGCGGCCGCGCCTCACAAGCATGGCTGCTTCATCATTAGCACTCTGTATTTGCTAGGCATTGTTATATCATCCCTCAGAGGCCTCGGTGCGTCTCATCCAAGACTACCAGCGGGGTCAAGCGTTGAAAAAACTTCCAGGGCTCCCTGGGTGAAGCATGTTTCACTTCCTGACAAGCCGCCCACTGCACGTTTGCCTTTTTTTTCTTTTGTGATGACGTCATGCATGCAAAGAAGAAGGATTCTGCTCTGACCCTTGCTGATACTATTCCTACACGATGGTGTTTGTGCCCAACGAACCATTTGCACTGCGTGTCTCGCTTTCCCAGGCAGCTCCCCGACCCTATAAGGAGCACCAGAAATCTGGGGTTGGTCATGTTTTGGAGACTTCTGTGCTATATCTTTTCTTTTTATTCATTTCATTCTATATTATCTAACAACGACACCTAAATTCCGTTAGTAGGCGCACTATTACCGGGAAAGCGCTGCTTTTCTAAGCTAATTGCTCGGCAAATCCAGAGTGGCAGTTCGAACGTATCCTAACCAATCTGGGATACTGACTTGGTTTTTCTTAAGTACCTCCGATAAAGTCTAATCTGCGAACGACATGAACAGCTACGAGGAAAAAATTGGCCGTATTGGTCGCATATCTTCTGGCCCCGGAACCGTTGTTACAATGATGACCATCGTCATCATTACCTTTAAACGTCAATTGGTTTTCGAGGTCTCTGGGAAGAGCCCGGTTCAACTACACTGAGGGATTAGTGTGTTTCTCTGCGACCGACAGATGCCCTTTCCAAGATCTCTGTTCTAATCTGCAGTTTTCCTTCTGAATCACTTGCTTATTTGTCCGTCATACGAGACATCGACTCAAGGTCGGGGAAGTGCGGAAACAATACACCCATGCAATGATCTCGAGTCGGAGCGGAATCAGGCCGGCACAACAACATCGCGCTTGCATTTGTGGGCATGACTGGTCTCGTGGTACATGTGATTCGTCGTCTCCGTTTTACGGTTGATGGTGATAAAAACTTTTTATGAGCTTGTTTTAACCCTTTTCTGTTTTTATTTTCACGGGATTGTTGTTTCCTCGCTACCTTTACCAGAACAGGTACAGTGGGTCAAGGGAATGAGGTGGAACGAACACACACCCGATGTATTTGGCCATTTGCTCCTCTCCTCCTCGCTCTCGCGAGCTCGATGCTGTTCGCCTGTCACAGAACCGCCCATCTTGCTTTTTTTAAACGAACTGCATAAGCACAGTTTTGGCCATGGCAGCCATGGCTATGAGGCCTGTTTGCATTGCCTCGCAATACGATCTCCATACCGAAACAATCCTCTTGGTAGGCATCGGCCGTTTGTGTTTTCGGGTAAGCGTATTCGAAAACGTGTTCCCTGTTCAGCAGCGGAGTTTTGCCGAGGTCACTCTTCTTTTCCATTGCCTTTGATATATTCATCTAGCGCCAACAGAGACATGACAGGGTGCAGCCTGCCCTACCGCACGTGTTGTTTCTGTGGTTGTGCACTGCGTTTGGTGACAGCTCAAATTCTCACAAAGTTACACTTCGGCAAACAAGCCAAGCCATGGTAGATATTGTCTATAGCATTATCGCGTTGGCGGCAGTGGCGGCATAAAAAAATGGCATCGCGATGTGTCTAAGCAGCATGTGGCTAACTGGCCATGGCGAAGGTCAACAGACGCGCTATTACGCTGCATACGATGCATACCCGGTTAACGTTGCAAATATATATACCCCTTTTCTCCATCTCTCTCCTGGCCAAAAGTTCAATATGATCCATGCTCCATATCTCTGATCTTTCTTTTTCTCTGCTGTCGGTTGTTTTCGGTCGCATTTCTTTGGCAATTCTTATTTTTGTTTTCTTGTTGCTATCCTTCTATATTGGCTTTGTTCAGTATATACTTTTGCTCTGGAGGTTCTGGTCGTTTCGAGTTTTGATTTTTTGGCTTCTTTGCCGCAATCCTTCAGCAACAGGCTAGCCATTTGTGCGCTCTCCGTTAACAGCGGTTTTTTCCCCTTCCACAAAACCCTCTCCCATTTTCTTTTCTTTGACCATGTCTGACGGGGAAGCGGAGGAGGAGGAGCGACCGCTCCGGGCGAGCTCTGGTGCCCTGACAGATACAGTGGGCGGCAATGCCGGCAGTGGTGGGTCTCCCGATTCCACAATGAAACGGAATGGCGACAGCAAACGGCAACGGGCCGAATAACGCACAGCCGCTAAACCTCTTCCAACGATCAAAGGCGGTGCCAACAGCAGCAGCAGCAATAATGCTGCCGGTGCGGCTGTCTCGGCCTCGGCTGCGGCCACCAAACGACATGGGCGAGATGGCTGCCCCGTACGGGGTTTCCGTGGCCAACGCACAACCACGACCAGGACCATGACCCGGCCTAGACGCGGCCCCGCGGATCTGGCAATACAACCGGGGCCCGCATCGGAGCGACTTCGCCGTTCCAGCCTCGGGTGCATGCGTAACCGTCCGACGGTCCGCCAGCGCACGATTGAGCTCGATGAATATTTTGTGCGTCTGTATGCAGGCTCAAGCTGCTTGACACAGCCTCTGATGGCTTCGTCTGATAGGTTCGCTTTTGTACTAATCCAATCCCAATCATAATGCAGACCGGACCGCGCGATATCCAAAAACACTCTAAATGGCCCATGTTCCTACAGATGCACGGCAGCATTCTGCCCAAGATGCTTTTGCCGCTTTTTGGCCGTCGGGACTTGGTCCATGATTGTCACCAGCGTCTCGTTCTTTACAGAGAGAAACCGTGCGCCTTCTCTTTTTTTTCTTTTTATTCTTTTCTTGGCCAATGCCTGAGTTCCTTTTCCAAATAACGAGTGGCTAATTTTCAATTTTCCCTTCATAGTTGGCATCAGCTCCATTTTGCTGACAGTTACCGGCTTCGTCGTCGGTTTGGGTCTGAGCTTCCGCAGCTCGACTGCCTACGAGAGGTATGGCCACATTTTGTTTCCATAAAAGTCTTACTCATTCACGCTGACACCTCACCAGATACGCAGAGGGCCGCCGCTACTGGCACAGCTGATGCTCGCAATACAGGCTCTCGGCCGTGTCTTTTGGGTGCACGCCGTGGAACGAGAGGCCAAAAGGATAAGGATATGCTGACCAAACTGTGAGTATCGTCCCCCGTACTACTTTGTAGCACCACGAGTGCCGAATCTCATCTTGCATGCGTGTCATCCTTCTTGTATACTCTGACTAACATGAGATCTCTAGGACATCGCTGAACCTTCTCCTGGGGTTTGCTGTTGCTCTGAAACACAAACTTCGGCACGAGCCCTACACTGGCTACGAGGACCTTGTGCATCTTGTCGGCCACCTGGACACCTTTGCCTTTCACGCCACTGCAAAAGAGCCCGAGAGGGTGCACCAGCCTAAGCCCAACAACTTCAAGCTCTTTGGCGGGTATCTCGGATCTCTTTTGCGGCAAAGCAATCCACGCAAGACTATCAAGCGTGCCAACCATCCGCTCGGCAACCTGCCGTTGGAGATTCTGTCATATCTCGCCTGCTTCGCCGATGAGCTGGTGACCAACAACCAGCTCGTCATCCCCATGCACCAGACCTGGCCTACAACAACATTGCCGTCCTCAACGATGTCATGGGGGCACCGATCGCGTCTTGAACACGCCCTTGCCTATCGCCTACTCCATTGCCATCTCGCAGATTACCTGGGTCTATGTATTTTTAACTGCCGTTCCAGCTGTACCCGACACTGCAGTGGGTGACCATCCCGGCCACGATTGCCGCCTCGTACATTATCCTGGGCATCCTGTTTATTGGCCGCGAGATTGAAAACCCTTTCGGCCATGACGTCAACGACCTGCCACTCGAGGCGTACTGTGCCCAGATCGCCATGGATCTGGACATCATGGCGGCCAAGAAGAAGCACCACAAACCGCGACTGGGTCGAGTCTCTCGACAACAAGGTGCTCTACCCGGTCAGCGTGAGCAGCTGGCACGTGTGGAAGGCCCGCGGCGAGCACAAGATCCGCGATGCGCTGCGGCCCGCGCCGAAGTGCCCATGGACACGCGCAAGGCCATGATGAGCCAGAAAAAGAGAGACGTAGAGACCAGCCCAGACCCAAGCTCAGATTCAGACTCAGACCCAAAACAGCAGCAGCAGCAAAACAACAGAGGAAGAGGACGGTCGAACAGCGACAACAGTAGCCGAGGTGGGTTTTTTGGCTTTGCCCACCGCCACGGCATCGGCCGACATGCGCCGACTGCAGCATCGCCCGTGGACGAAGAAGCCAATGTCGGTTTTTACGTTCTTTGACACGCCGAGTCTGGGCAGCAACGGCAGCAGCGGCAGCAGCGGCAGCAGCGGCAGCAGCGGCAGCAGTGGCAGTGATCTGCCCGGCCGCTTAGAATCGCCACGCCACCTTTAGCAAAGAATAGCTACAACAGAAATAACAGAAAGGGAGACTGTACAGTTGTAGCGGAGCAAAGCATTTGACGAGTCGGAATAAAGTATTTATTGGGTTCATTTAAGGGTGGCATTTTCTAGCATTTTTCATTTGGTTCTGTTTGGCTTTTCTTTTACATTGTTTATTGTCCCACTGGATATTTTAGTTGTGTTTAGAGATTGGTTTTTATTTCATTGCAAAGTTTATCTAGAATTTATATTACTACATTTTTTGTTTTTGGGTCTCGGTTTTCTGTTTTTTTTTTCTCAAAAAACCAGGAACAAAGAAGATAAAAAAGTGCTGCACAAACATTAAAACTGCATAGTGAGTGCATTGATAGTATTTCGTTCTGACAAATGTCAAGAGGAAGACAGCTTGAGACACGGCGAATGAGGAAACTCCGTACAACCAACTTTTCGTCTGAAAGATGACGTGGGACGGAGGCTCTCTGTTTGTGATGAGCTTGATGTCCTCGCACAAGACAGGCAAATGCGGAAATACTCGCTGTTGCTTTCGCACTCGCATTAACTGTTTTTGGCCATGGTGTGTGCAGGTGCCATGTACATTGTGTCCTCCCAAACTGTGCAACGCATGGGATCAATGTTCTCGTGTTGCACCTGACTGTCATATCAGAACTCTTCTTCACGTTTTTGTAAGAGTTTCGGGTGGAAGACCAAGAAGAAGAAATCGTCATACATTCTTCATTATTCATAAATCCTAGCTATTAAAAGAGAAAAAGAAAGCTTACAAAGTACCAAAATTGCTGAAGAGGATGGTCCCAAGAGGCGAAAAAACAAAGAAAGAGAAGAGGAAAAAGAGAAAAGAGAAAAGAGAAAAGAGAAACATGACAGGCATCACTCCGAGAATGGAGGCGGATAGACTTGTCTCAGCCGGCCATTCAAGCCACGCGGTCAAACCGCGGACTGCACTGCGTGTGCAAAGGTGGTGCTGTGGAAAGAGGATGCCGAGCTCTTGGCTCGTGAAGAAACTCGCGCGGTCCATGTTGCCCGAGCCCAGCACAGTGTGCTCGCCATCGACAATGGTCAGCTTGATGTGGGAGTGGACGGGCTGTTCTGTGTCGACGGCGAAGCCGCAGGTGTTCTTCTTGGAGGGAGAGTGAGGAGGGTGGCTGAGCTTGTTGTGGTGGATTTGGTAGTATGGCTGCTTTCCTCGTCTGGTCCCTTGTTGGGGTGTCTCAGTGGCTGGTAGAACATGATCGTCAGGCGGCCAATACCGTTCTGTTCCGGTTGCTGCTGCTGCTGCTGCTGCTGCTGCTGCCGCCGCCGTTCCAGGAGTGTGTTGTAGCGCTTGATGAGGTTACGGACGCACCGTGCGGTTGTCGTGCCCGCCGTCAGGATTTGCTCGTAGACCATCATTCGCTCGCCCGTGACAATGTCAACGTCGACGCCGCGGCCAAGGGCAGCCAGGACGGCCACAATAACGGCCTCTGCTGTCAGATTGGGCGAGTGGATGTAGACGCAGCGCAAGAGCTGAAGAAAAGAGCTGCAGCATGGCCAGGTTGAGCGGCCGTCGGCGGTGGCGGCGCATAGTCTTGCCAGGGAAACGGGCGGAAAAGAGCGGGTTGCGGTGGTGGGACGAGGGCAAGATGACGGTGGGAAGGGTGCTGCCGACGATGGAAAGCGGACAAGGATGCTGCCAGGCCCATCGGCGTCGACGGGGCCAATTTCAAACGGAGACGAGACGGAAGGCAGTCCGTCGGCTTCACCATCTTCACAGCCTGCTGCTTCAGGCGGTTCTTCGCCCTCCCATCCCGGCAAATCGTCTCCCCAGGTCCGTGCATAGAACGAGACCAACGGGCCCACGGCCTCGCCTGTCACTTCGACACAATCTCCAGCCACGGCTCCCAGCTGACATTGCAGCTCGCAGAAAACGCGCGCTTCCGGTCCACAACCATGTACTTAGGATGCATGACGCTAAAGGGCAAGAAAGAACAGGCTCTTGACAGACAGGTCGATGCCCCCTGCCGCCAGCACGTCTGGTGACGGTAGCCCCAGCTGCGATACCCATGTCGACGGCGGGTAGACGTAGCCATCGCGGGACGAGGTGTGCAGCAGTTTCTGCAACAGCGAGCGCGACGACAGGCAGATGCGGATGCGCGCAGTGACGGCTGGATGCTTTGCGGAGAAGATGACCTAGCCGTCGCCAGGCGAGACAGAGCGTCGGACAGATCGGAAAGGCTCTTGGACTGTGCCCAGAAGCAGGTCACAAACAAGATCTCATGGTGCGCTTTGAGGAGGGCCGGCAGCAGCGCCGATACAAACTGGGACGCGGCCGGTGCCGAGGCGGAATGTATGCGGTGTGCTTGAGGTTGCAAACTGGGCAACAGCGGCATCGCTAAGCAGCAGTGGCTGCGTTGTCGTCTCCACGGTTGCCATCGCCATTGCCATTGCAAGGCGCGTCGTGGTAGCTGTAGGCGGGCAGCTCGGATGCCGCGACGTCGCACGGGACGGTCTGCAGCTGGGCGACGACTTTGCGCGTGAAGCTATGTGGATCATCCATCACGGGAGATACTGTGCGCGCTTTATGCGACGTGGCGTGGAAACAGAGAGTTTGCGTTTGCCAGCTGTGAAGCGATGTCGTCGTGAGGTGGCTTTTGGTGAGACGAAGGTCAGCAATTACACGTTTAGCGAGCTGAGAGGCTGCTATGGAGGCTGGCGTTACAGCGGGTTTAGCGGCTTGGGCGGAAGTATACAGTGCCGCCAAAAGCCCAGATTGCAACTTTCCCGTTCCGCCCACTGGCACACTTTCCGTCGAACATGTTGTCGTCGCTCCTTCCTCATAATTACGGATTACAGCACCAGAGATAAGCGAGGAAAGAAAGGGGGACACAGCCTCATGCTTATGGCCAATCATGCCATGCTCCGTGAACGGATTCAAAACGCTTTCAATTCGCAACTTGGGATTGCCACATGCTTCGCCCACATCCTTCTACAACAGCTTCGCCGCCCAGAGCACGGCCGTTCTTCAGGTGCTCCATAAAGACGTCGTCGCTGTACGTCTCGGCAAAGTGGCCCAGCGCCGTGTAGTAAATGCGCGTTCCCGTTCCCTCGAAATCCGGCAACGACCACGCAATCGGATGGTGCTCGCCGTGCTTTGCCACCCCATATACCGTTCGTCGGCCCCCAGCAGGACGGTCAGCCCGGTTTTGACGCCGCGCCTCGCTGGGGTCTGGTTCGCCGTCACCACGCAGCACGACGTCCGGCTGGTAGTTTGTACCACTCGTCAAAGTGCGAAAACGACGGCTCGGGCGCGCTCGCCTCGTACGACGAACGACACGTGCGCCAGGAAGGGCCGGACGATGGGGTTCTTGGGTGCCTTGATGATGACGCGGCCGAGCTGCGGGGCCGGGTGCTCGGTGAAGACGCCGCCCAGCAGCCGGCCATAGAAGCCGGCCGGGTCGACGGCGGTGGACTGCATGGCCACCGAGGCGCTGTGGATGCCGACAATACCCGTCTTGGCCGAGCTGGACCTCTGCTTCGAGGGCGGCAAGCTGACCGGGCGTCAGAAAGACGCCCGGAAGCGCTGCAAGAAAGACAATGACGCGGTAGCGGGCGAGGTTGTCCTTTGGTGAAGATCGCCTCGGCGTCTTCCGAAGCTTCAATGACAAAGGGGTTCTCGGTGGCCTGGGAGGCTTCGGCGAGGGCCTGTGATCAGGTCGCGGA
This sequence comes from Sporothrix curviconia, assembly GCA_016097085.2. Classification (NCBI taxonomy): domain Eukaryota; kingdom Fungi; phylum Ascomycota; class Sordariomycetes; order Ophiostomatales; family Ophiostomataceae; genus Sporothrix; species Sporothrix curviconia. Next base: position 72,441 of record JADMNF010000103.1, on the reverse strand, counting down.
TGCCGGCCCCGATGGACTCGTGGCGGTAGGCGCCGCTGTCTTGGAGAAGACCAGCACAGTAAATGGCGCAGACATGGCGATGTGTAGAGATAAGGGCAAAACGGGAGAGGCGGGTTGCAAGCAGTTGGAATAAAACTGAGAGAAGGGATGAAAGAACGCGAAAAGGGCGAGTTGTGACCACGCTTTTGCGAACGTAGTGAATTGTAGTGAAATGTAGTGAACGTGGGTGAACGTAGGGAGCTACCTGTTGGGAATTGATTAATAATTTCGACTGGGGAAGCCGAACTTGGGAAGTCAACCTACCGTGAAAAATAAGGTTGCAGTCGAGTGTTTTTAAACTCGATACTCGTAAGTTTTATTTCTTGGGAGTTTTTTACGCAATTGGCTTCTTCTCTTTCTTCTTTTCCTCTTTTTCTCCTTTTTCCTTCCTTTTATTTCAACACAAATATTTCTTATCAGATGATATTTTTTCATTTCACAACTCCTGCCTGTTTGAAAGCCTGGCGCGTAGCCTCGATAATTTAGCTATACGGGCGACTTGGGTCCTTGCACAATACTCGTATGGCCGCTGTTGCACGCCCCAGCCGCTACCAGCCCTGATTTGGTTTAATTTTTTGGCTGGTCCCTGGCGGCATGCCCCAACCAAAGGCTTCCTCTCTCGTCTCTCCTCCTTCGCCTTTGTGCTCGTAAGTTTTTAGAGACTAGTTAGGCCCTGGCAACCGGTAGGCCAGGGGTCTGCGGCGCCAGTGCTTTTGGTGGCCTTGCAGACGAGGAGATCTTTTGGATTGCGGTCCGCGCTTTCGCAAAACCTTGTTTGGCAGTTTCGGGCCATGTCCACCCGTTCGCCACCTGCCGCACTAGCGAGAGACGAGGTGGTAGCCGGGGCAAGAGAGTAACTGGCGAAACCAACGCCGACGCGCGTGCTTATTCCTCTGTTTTCCAGCTTTGACTTTCCGGATTCAATTTTGCGCCATTCTCTATTTTTTCTTCGGCCTTCCTCTTTCGGGTTGAATTGCCTACGCCTATCTCAGCCTCTTTCGCCGACGGAATCGCTGTTTGCTTTTCGTTTGCCACCGGCTCCTTCTGCTTGCTGACCTCTCTTTTTCGCCAAACGAACCCTGCTTCTTCCCGGGTCGATCCTTACTCGAACCCCAAGCTCCGACCACACACCGCCCTTCCGCTTTGCGAACAGAACGACAGCCTCTTCCCTCCTCGTCTGCTCCTTCCTCACCAATCTCTCCTCGACAATTCGGAAACATCCGCTCTTACTCTCTCCCTTCTCTTTCCCTTTCCCCCTCCCCCAACACAACATTCAACACATAATTGGTTCACCGCACGGGCTTTTTTCGGCGACGACTGTGGTCAGCCAAGAGGTTGTCCGCCCAGCTTGCCCGAGGGCTACCGAGTGTGCGCTCTCTGCGCTCGACCGGACTTTGGCGACCGGCTTTCTCGACTGCCTGCCGCGTGCCTTGACGACAAGTCCGGCGATATCACCGAGGCTGCCTTCCCATCGAGCGCTACAACTTTTTCGCAAAAGCAGTCCCGGCAACCTAACTTTGTGCTGGTGATTGAGGAATCGCGGCTGCAGGGTTGCGTCGGTAAAGCCCGGGCGCCCCTGGGTTGTCGAAAGCGGCAAGTTGCTACGTTAAGAGTGGTCTCATGGACGCAGTCAGGTCCCCTATCCGGCCCCCATATCTATGGCACCATTTTGCTAACTCCCCCCCACTTTCTTTCTTTTTTTTCTTCCAGCATCCACAATCTTCCGGTATCGTTCGGCCCACAAATCCGTAGGAACATTGCGGTTCGCCAAGGACCCAGCAAGGGCAAGAAGCTCGGGCCTGCCGCATCATCCAGGCAGGCTGGATTTCATTGCCGAAAGGGTGGGCTTGCTTTACAAGACGATTCATTGACCTGCAGCGAGGCCAACGAGGGCTTCTACGTCAAGTGCGGCTTCCGGCGCGCCCGGCCTCGAGATGGCACACTACTACGGCACCTCTACAAAGACAAGTACATTATAGTTGTTTTCTTTTCTCTTCTTCTTTTGCGTTGTCTTTTCACCGCCGGTGTCAACTCCTGCGTGGCGCGCGCAGCTAGTGGCAGTGCTGTGGCTGGGTTCTCCCTCTATCTTCCCTTCTGGGAAGAGCTTGATTGGCTGAACAAAGATTTGTATAATAGCGTCCAAACAGCGCTATTACAATCGCATTTAATGCAGCGAAATAGAATAAATGCAACAAATGCAACGAAATGCAGCAATAAATGCAACCAATATAACGAATGCAGCGTACAAAAAAAATATAGTGTACGGACGCTGTATGCTCGGTGCAGTACGTATTTTATTACGTCAAGTTTAGCCGTGATCACTGTTATATGTACTCGTATATGCTGTATTATTGAATTGAGTGTGTTTATTCTGTGCATGCAATTAACCCGAAAACATACCAAAGGACGTAAAAGGCTAGCGTGTCCAGAGAATATGGCCACTCACTGTTTTTGTATATTAGTTTCTGGCCAAAAACTTAAAATGGCCACTGGTTGAAAAAAAGGGTGCGTTTCCCCCAATGATCCCGTTCGAGACTAACGATTAATACAGTACTCTGTAATACTTCCGTTTTCAAATCATGAAACTACTGATTGGACTGCATTGATCAGGAAACTGCTGATTTGAAAATATGAGGCTTGCTACAACGCATCTAGATAATATTTCTCCAATTCCCTTTCGCACCACCAATATCTCTCCTCTCCTTCCGCCTCATCCCAATTGTTAGCAACCCAACAACCACCATGACGTCATCGACAGACACTCAGTAAGGTAAACAATCATTAAGCTCACACGTGCACCGAAAGGAAAGAAGACTGATTCTTACCAGCTTGTATAAGCTTCATCGTCAAACGCCCGTTTGGGCGCTGTGCTTGCCCTCCTTGCGCCGACTGCCTCGTGGGCGCCTAGTTTGCCTTCGCGGGAGGAGGCAAGCCGAATTCGCAGCGATGAATGCTCGCTGTGGCGTGGTGAGTTTCTCCCCGTCGCCGTTGTCCAAGCGCGAAAGCGCGACCAACACCGCGGTTAACACTGACAATGCAGCACGCTCGCACCGCCTTCAAGACTGGGCCGCATTGGCGAGGGAGCGCATGGCCAGGAACGATGCCGCAATTTGTCTGAAGATGCAAAGGCAACGACGCCAAATTTATTTGGTAGTCCTATACGGGCAAAAGGCCTTGGAGCAAATGGCAAATTGAGCAGTGCCGATGTGTTCGTGGTTTGTTTTTGGAGTTGGGATTTTTTTTTATTGTCTGTATTGCTTTTTGTTTAGTGAGTTGGGCAGGAGGGCGAGGTTACGAGGAAAGGATATCTGATCGAAGGTCCTGCGGCCGTAGTGTGGCTTTTCAGACCACACCCTGGCCTGGTTCAAGTGCGCAAAAGGGGAAAAGAAGAAAGGGAAAACGCGGCGAGCACAGACGGATAGAATTTGAAGAAGATAAGTTTCTACGAAAAGAGTACGAGGGAGGTAAGGTGAGAAATAGCGAAAAGGAAGGTGTGTATGTGTGAGTGTGCGCGGTTATACGATAGATTTCCGATCGGAAATCCGTCGTGTGGCATCACAATCGGGCTAACAGAGAACGCAAGAACACGGGTGTGGTCTTCCCACCCTGATTCAGTACTTCAGTAAGGTAAAAGTAAAAAAACTATGAGAATAATATTCAGCTGCGGTATCTAATGCGTTTACCAAAGGCGTAGCTCGTCCTCGGGCACTTTACATCTCTCGTACCTTACATTGCCAAAAAGCAACCTTAGTGGGAGGAGGGCTAAGGAGGGAAGTAAGTGTCGTTCGCCATCGACTCCGACGAAACCCTCTTGGAGAAAGAGATGGGTAGTGCATAGAGTCTACGAGAGAGGACAGCGCCTTTCGCCACAAGATCAATTGTATAGCTCCTTGCAGACAGGGAGTCGTATATGATTAAAAGTGATGGTTTTCTTTTTTCTTTTTAAATAGTAAAGTTTTTTTTTTAAAAAAAAAGACGTACAACGTAAGATTTGTGTACCGTTTTAAACTTTGAAAGTATAACATGATTACTAGACAGTTCGTGACGATAGAGAAACGGGTGCATGTTGGAAAGCTCCTTTTTATATTGATGCCACGTCTAACCTATCACAACCTACCCTCGCCTTCCCTTCCTGAGTACCAGCTCACTGTGACGTATGCCGTTCGTTGCCTTATTCATCGGACTCGGCGACATTGCCGTTTCCTTGCACCTCGCTTTCGTCAGAAGAAATTCCAAACATTTCGGTATCGTTTACGTACTGCGGCAGCTAGAGAGGTATGTCAGTTTGAGAAAGAACATCAATAGCCGTAGAAAAAAAAAAAGTTCTTCCCGGTTATTCTCTTACCCTTTTATGAATGCTGTCCGCCACCTGCTTCGCAGACGTGAACTCGGTCTTCCAGCATTTTTGCATAATGTCGCCCTAAGCGCACTACGATTGAGACACGTCAGGGTATTGTGCCCTCGCAAAGCAGGCGCACAGCCTCGCCGGCCCAGTCGTCTTCGTCTTTCCTATGCGGCTGCTTGGACGTGATCAGCTCGTAGATGGTTGACCCGAGCGCGTGGAGCTCGCACAACATCGTGCCCGTCCGCGTCTGCGGGTTTTGTGTCTCCGGGTGCCGGAACCCGCCCTCGGCCCAAACAATGGGCGGCTCGCCGTCGATACCGGACCCAGCAAAGTCACAGAGAAAATGTTGCGGTCGGTGTCGAGCAGCACGTTGCACCCGCCAATGTCGCCCTGGCGCACACCCTTTTCGTGGATATAATGGATCGCCGACGCAAGGTCTCCTGCCCAGCGGACGCGTTCAGCTAAGCTGGCCTTGCCGCCCTTCCGAAAGTAAACGCGGATAGCACAGTGTTCGGCATTACTTGAGGTAGATGCGGCCACCGAACTCGCCGTCCACGATACCCAGGCAGGGGATAATGTGTGGGTGCGCCGTCCCGAGGCGGCGATAGATGCGCTTCTCCGTTTCGAAATGGCTCACGTCTTCGTCGTTTTCAAAGGGCAGCTTGGCTACAACGCCAGTAAAGGTGTACACTGCACCTGTGCCGCCGTACATGATACTTTCACCGCCCTTGGGACAGTGTATCCATCTTCTTGGCTGGGCCATTCTGCTTAATGGTGAAAGGAGAGAAACGAAAGACCTGGAAACCGAAGAAAAAAAGATCTATTGTTGACGGTGATAGGTTGCGTGAAACTAGGCAGCCATATGTGAGGCGGTGAGGATGTGGGAAGGTTCACATTTGAGGAAATACGATAATCCGTTATTTAGGAAAAAATCAGTTTGCTTCACAGACGAAGCAACACAGACAAAGATGGACGGGTTGGTCATGCAAAATGAGACAATTAATCATACCGTTAGGCAACAGGATAGTGTGGGTGTTTGTGACTGATACGATAACATTATGATATGTCGTTACGCGTGAAGTAGACGTAGCGCCTAGACGTATTAGGAGTCGAGTGTGTCAGTGTTGTGGTGATATTGGGCCACCGCGCGAGATCCGATCGCGTGCGTCAATCCACGACATAGGGCGCACCGTCGATTCAAGCGCAAGCATGCACAGGCTGGCGAGGTAGGCGAGCGCTGTTTGGTTTGGCTCACGCATGCCCGCAGTGTTGTTGTCGATGTCGTCGGCGGCGAGGGCGACTCCCGGGGGCACAAACAGCGTCTGGGGAGATCATCTTCCAAGACCCGGAGAAACACCGGGCCGTCGCCCGAGGCCACGTAGCCGAATTCGAGGCCGGCTGTGATCATGTATTGGGTACGCTTGGCAGAGGGTGGACGCAATGTACACATCTTCCGCTGTCAGCCGTGGAAGCTCCGCATCAGCACCATCACTAGCGCAACACGGCCGGCGGCGTGCGCGAGCGCATCGTGGCGCAGCTGATGGACAAAGACTGTCAGTGCCTGGACCGCTGCGGCGCTCTCTTTAAGCTGGCCGTGACCGGCTACGGCTACACCTTTGTCGCCAAGGGCGTGCAAGCGCCACACCGCCGCTACCTCGAGGACGAGGCCGCCGTCTAACGGCCCTGGCCGCCCACCAGGGCCGCTTGATCCCCGTGTTCTTAGGTATTACCGACTTCGCGCACGTGCCGCACTTGATGCTACTGTCCTACGCGGGGCCGCTGCTACGGATGACACACACGGCCGCCGAGACGGAGCGCACCCTCGCGGAACTGCAGGCGGCCGGCCTCTACAACGACGACGTGCACTTTGGCAACCTGGCGTGAAACGCGGAGCAGGCCGCGTCATGCTCTTCAACTTTGATCAGGCGCACGTTTACCAACGACCCCAGCAGCCTGAGCAGTCCGAGCCGCCCGCGACACCGCCTCCCGCGACAACCCTCGCTCGTATGCTCGCCGCGGGTAACGAAGCGGAACTTTACGGTTTACAATGGAGGTATAATCACGACGTCGAGCCCGAAACGGCTCCAGCTATAAAACACGTGAGGTCTTAACCGCTGTATTTCCCCTGTATTCTTTTCTTGCATTCTTTAAGCGGGGGCTTTTATGTGTTGCGTGACAAAAAACTAAACATTTTTAATCGTCTATCTAATATTTCTAGCCCAGACTGCATTATCTTCAATAAGCAGATTTGCAGCCAATTGTGCTGTAGCCGCAGCTTGCACTTTGGCAGCATGCGCAGCTTTTACAAGCAGTTATGAAATAACCTATGTCCTGCTTTTGGTAGAATATTGTCCAAGTTGCGTGGTATATATCCTTCGTCACATTCTACCATGCAGTGCAAATGACGTAATACGTCATGTAACAAGTCCACTGCGTTGTCGACGGCTTTGTCGGCAAAGTGCAAACACTCGGCTGCGGTCTGTACCGCACTGGCCACGAGGGCAACAGTGGTTGCAGAGAACATCGAGCTATCCGTTGTACCCTTCCACCACCTGGTAGACTGATCTGCTGGCAAGGATGTCTTGCAAAACATCCACCCTGTCCCGTGCGATTTTGAAATTACTGGCTAGGAACACAAGGTTGGGTTTTATCTTGAGATAAGACTCTGCGGAGACCGGCCAGTCGGTTTCTGTGAATGCAATCGTTATATCAAGGGCTTCCGACGCCGCTTCGAGTTGCACTTTGGATGGTGCCTCCACGTTTGGAAGCGTGACCGGTGTTTTGGTGTCTTTATAAACCGAAAACGAAAACGAAAAGGCGGCGACAGTGTCAGGAGCCGCTGCGGAATCGCCCGCGAAAAGCTTGGCCTCGATAGCGTCATTGACAACATGTCCCACAAGGGCCAATGCAAGGTCGGCGCAGGCAGCTGCTGTTTGTCCTGCTCGACAGGCGGCCTGGGCGAGAATTGCACTGTCGCGGTGTCGGTTATGGAAGTTGAGTTGCAAATATGGAGGGGCGTCATCATCGTTGACGCGCATGGCGCGGCGCTCCACATACAGGGCGGCAGCAGAGGCTCTTTTGGTCGTGTAACGAAGCCGCCGGCGCATTCAGTCATGGCCGCAACTATCAATGGCCAGCACAGGTCCCTGGACTCTTCTTCTGGTGATTTCAGTGGGACATATGGTGGGATGTCGTCACCTGGTTTCTTTTTCCCCTTTCCCCAAAGACGGAGACATGATAGTAGGAGTCGAGCCATAATTAGAGAGTATCAACTTGTGATACAAGATGGACGGGGCTGATTGAGTGATATTATTTGTGGTGATCAAATGGGTTTGGTCTTTTCAAACGGTGAAGACTTGGCGATATTTGGTTTGGATCAGGGTGAAAAGTTTGAGAAAAGATACGTCGTGGGCGTCCAATTTATACCAGATTGGCCGAGAACCTTAAACCGTGAAAAGAACATAATCTAATCTGATTGTTGCTGTAAGTTTGGCACTCGTTGGCTTAGCGTGACTAACACACATGACGGGTATGGCATTCGTTGGGGCAAGCTTCATCTATTTATGTATACTTGAGATGGGATCGTAGCTAGAGTGGCGGTACTGTTGGTAATGCAGCTGTGTTATTCCAAGCCTGAACTCTACTCGTAGACAAGCTATGAACGGGATCGAAGCACGTGCCCATTCTGCCGCCCAGAGACGGGTGACGATGGACCCTCGACGATATGTGGCGATAGTGGGTAGCGATTGGCGGCGGTGTGGTCCTTGCTTTTGGTTTATGTGTGATGTGTCTTATTGCGTATTTTTGTTCAGCCATGATAGTTTGGCGCGATGTTATTTTAAATTCTTCTACAGTTTGTGCTTTTTTTTTTGTTATTAAAATCTAAAGGCAAACCTTGCGTAGTCTGCAGAATTAAAGGCGAATGTCTCGAGCAAATAAATACGACATCTTCTCTACTTAACTACCTCTTATTTTTATTCATTTGCCGTTGGACGGTGCAGCTTGGCTAGATCCGCCGCCAGTCCTGACAGTAACAGGAATGTTGCTCATTGAACGTGCCCAATAAACCAGAGTCCTGGCAGCCCTGCGTCAATAGGAGCACTTGGCCATCACTTGTCGAATGTGCTCTGTAATACGTTGGATTACTCTATCAATATGTGTCCAAAAAGGCAACTTGCCTCTGTCAGATGTGCAGTTGACAAATTCCAACTTACAGTGGCCTGGCCCGGCAATTTGGAAGCAAAGGCCGCCAAAATACAGGTATTGCAGCAGGCTTAGCTTACTCGATCAGCTCGCTCTGATTTGGAAACAGGCGGTTGTCGTAACCGGTTTAGCGGGGGCCAAACATAAAAACCGGCGGGACAACCTTCCCACTGTTCTGGCAGCTTCCGTTTCTAGCTCTTTTCGCAGCATTTCGCAGCAGCTTGATAGTAGGCAGAAAGCAGCGGCTGTGACCGCGCCTTTTCGTGTTCGGCAGAATCTTCCTTTTTTTTTTTTTTTTTGGTCGCGCTTGCTAATCATACGGAAATCAAGAAAACGCCAAAAAAGAAGACTGTGTGAGCACCCGTCGCACCTGCCGCCAGCCTTCCTGCCCTTGCGCAATTCGCCATCGCTCATCTCTACATCGCTCCTGCCCCCCTCAACCCCTCCCCTTCCCATCTGTGTGAGATTGGCTTGTATATAGCTTCCCTTCCTGCCGCCCCATTTCTTTTTGGGCTCCTTTTTCTTTTTCTTCTTCCCCTTTCCTTTTCCCTTCTTCTTTCAAAAAGCATGTCTGCATCACGCACTCTTTCGCATCGACTTTCAACTTCTGCTACGCGCACCCGTCCTACCACCGTATTTTCCAAGACTCCTGCCCGATTCTTCCACGCAACTTCGCCCAACATGGTTGTCCACAGCATCAACAAGTATGTCGCACCCGCTCCGGCCCCCTTGCATGTGTTTGTGTGTCTTGAACAGCTGCTGACACTTCCCGCCTCAGCTTCGAGGAGTTCAAGAGCATCTCCAAGGTCAACAAGGTTGTTGTTGTCGACTATTTACGCCACATGGTGTGGCCCTTGCAAGGTCATCTCGCCCATCTTTGAGAAGTGAGTATCTACCCGAGTAACTACCCGAGTATCTGCCCGAGTATCTGCCCGAGTTCTTGCCCTGGACTCTTGCACGATAGCAGTCGCAGGACACTGCGTGTTGCGCGCGCGAGCATGCGCCAACATTAGAACAAGACACTAACCAGCGCTCTCTCCAGGTTCTCCGAAGACCCCAAGTTCTCTGGCATCTACTTTGCAAGATCGACGTCGACGCCGTCCCAGGCCGCGCAGGAGTACGGCATCCGTGCCATGCCACCTTCATGTCGTTCAAGGACGAGGAGAAGGACGGCGAGGTGGTTGGCGCCAACCCCAAGGGTGTTGAGAAGCTGATCACCGATGCCCTGGCCAAGCTGTAAAGAGGGGGCAGAGAAACGAACCGAAAACCAAATTTCAGAAATAAAAATCTAGAAAAAAATATACTTAATTTGCATGCACATATTATCGGTTTGCTGTTGTGATATAAATAGCCATGTCGTCATTACCAATACAGACCTTTGCTGCAAGCTCTGAGCACCGCAGAAAATGACGTATTTTAGAGCGGCTTTGCGCCAGAGGCTTTCCCCGCCAGCCCACACTTAAGTCACGTGATACATACAGCGTGCAGCAAGTCCGTATCAATAATACTTGTTAGTAGATATCGAGACACCCAGTTTGCGAAGAAACATGATGCATACTTAAGGTCGTCTTGCTCAACAGTCCTGCTTCCTGCTGTACATTGCGGCGCCGTGTTATTTTTTGGAAGAGGATAGTCGAGGGGAAAGATGGGCACCCTGAAAGTGAAGCTCAGAAATGCTGATGCCTGGAAGCTGAGGTCGTCGAGCCTTGCTGGTCGTGGACGAAGTGGAGCCCATTTCCATAAAATACTTCCAAATTGATAAAATGCTACTTGGAGACAGAAAGTTTGTATCTTATCTTTACTTTTGGGGCGTCTAAGGCGTTCCAGGAAAGCTGCGATGCTTGAACGCAACGGCTTTGGAGAAGCTGTGAGCTCTGGCCTTTCTTGGCGCTAGCCTTATTCACCCCGTAGCTCTTACCTTTACAACTATGTCTCTCCAGGACTCAGACAAAGAAAGATGGTCCGGTATCACTTGTATTCTTGTCTCCGTCCATCTCGGCCTCAAGTCTCCAAGTGTCGCTTCGTCATCTCCTTGCTCGTTTTGCTGGTTGCCTTGTCCGAGCCATCAGCCGCCAGCGAGAACCGGCGAGGCGGTGCATTTGGTTGCCCGAAACTCCTAAATGCCAGAATATCCGCCACACGCCTCGACGGGCGTTGTTGGCAACTAACACGTATTATGGCCTTGCCTTGGCGCATCTTCCCGTTAGTTAAGCCGCACGTCGGTCCTCTCAGCGTCAGGTACAGCCATTAATGGCCTGCCTCGCTCTTGCTCCCTGTATTGTTCGATCCGCTTCGTATTATTGTGGGCTACCTCCCATTTTAGACACGACCGCGGCATCATTCAAAAACGTTCATTCCTTTTGTAGCACTTTCATCCGACATTCCTGTTGTTCTCGCTTCTCTTTCTGCTTCTCTCTTGCCTCAATTGTGCGGCACGCGCCTTCCTTTCTCGCATTCTTGCCTGGCCTTGCTCCTGCCTCTTCTGAAACACGATTCCGGAAAGCCACTTACTTCTCTCCTTTCCTCTGTTCGGGAGATCGCAATACTCCAAAAATCAACCTCTTCTTGAGCCTCTCATTCCTTCTCTGTTCCGTTTTATCTGGACACAAGTCCAAACAACCTCCACGGTGCTTGCCCTCCCAGCACGCGCCCGTCCTCCTTTGCAGCCCACCGCGCCGGCACACCACACACTCTCTTTTTATTGGCTGCCTAATATCCGCCGCGAGGCTGAGTCTCGTCTCCTCCTCGTCTCCTTCGTCTTCTCTTGTCACTTCCCCAAATAACGTCTTTCCGACAGCGTCTTTTCGCCACGGATGTCCTCTCCTTCTCTGGTTTGCCTCGTCGCCTTTTCTGCAACCTCAGTTGCTGCCTCACTCTCCCCTTCTGGCATAACCCCCACCCGGCCTGCAGCAAGCCACATGTTTCTGGTTGTCACCCTGCCCCCTATCCACAACGTATCGTTTTACCACATACTGCTGCCAAACTGGCGACGAGACAGTGCAGCCCGACCTCCGCACTGGTACTACCGCCCTCTGTCTCGCAACGTACCGGTCTGCGTGGCCATTTCTCCACGGTTGCAGCAGTTCATTTTCTTGACAGCTTCGTTTTGCACTTTTTTGTGTGTTCGCAGTTTCAACTTGTCTCTGTTCATGTGCCTTTTGTTTCGACAACTCGGTTCTATTCTATTGTTCTACCATTCTGCTCTCTGCTCTTCATGTTTATCGTCTCAGACTTTGAGCTGCCTGGGTCCATGCTCGCAGTTGCACGGCCGGGTCTCCATCTGATTATAAGCAAAGACGAAAAAAAAGACACAAAAACAGACAACAGACAACAGACAACACACAGTACGCAATACATGGCCTCGCCAAATGCCGCTGCCCGTCAACAGCGGCTGGCCGGCCATCGCTGACGAATGGGGCGTCGGCCCGCTGCCGCCCGCACCGTGCCTCACCAAACCGCTGGCAGCCCTTCAGCCTCCGCACTGCCCAAGACGACCTTGCTGCCGAGGAGTTGCTCAAGCGCAGACGCCTGACTGCCAGCTCCGAGGGCCATCAGAAGACACCCACACTACGGCGTGCATTCACAACATCCAAGCGGAAAGACTGGGACCCGGGCGAGGTCTTTGCGCGCCCTTGATGCCCATATCGACCAGGGAGGATCTGCGGCCGTGGCTGAGGCCCTCGTGGTGAAGCTCACGTCGGTCGGTGGCGACGTCAATGTTGCCAACACAAAGACCAAGACCAGCCTGCTCACACGTCGTCGAAGCGTCGAGTCATTTGAGCGGAGCCGTCTGCTGCAACGGGCCATTGAGCACAAAAGCAGCGAGCTGGTTGCCGTCTTAGTCCCTTATGCCGATCCGTTGACGCTGGACTCAAGCCTCTCCAGCGCCATCCAGTCTGGCCGTGCGGATATTGTCGAGCACCTGCTCCGTTACGGCGCGAGCACGGCCAACACCAGTGCGGGCCAGGAATGCGTTTCGTCAAGCCTGCTCCGATGGCGGCCGTGCAGACCTCGTTGCTCTGTTGTTGGCCTCCGACGGCCGGCCAGGTCCCGAGGAAGCTGTCGCCCGCCATGGTCGATGCTGCCAAGCGCGGATGCTTTGAGACTGTGATGCATCTGAGCCGCGCAACAGCGGACGGCAACTACAACAATGCTGCTGCGCTGCGAGAAGCCATTCTAACCTCACGCGTGGATATTGCCCTAGCCATAGTGACGGGGACGCAACCACCGCAAAGCACATTGCTGAACAGCGCCTTCAAAATTCTCTTTTCTCACCCGTCTGTTTCCCCAACGAGAAGATGGCTTTGGCCGAAATTCTCCTCTGCGCCGGGGCCTGTGGCGATATCGTTGCACTTGCCCTTGTACAGTCCTGCGTCAACAACTTTACCGAAATGGCCTCTCTCCTCGTCTACTACGGCGCCTCTGTCGAGTACGACAATGCGGCAGTCTTGAGGCATACGCTCTCCCAAAAAGAGACTCGGGCTGGCTTCAGCTTCTCCTATCAGACCCTGTTGTTGTGAGCACAAGGCGAGCCTCAGAATGCATGACTTACCTCCCCAAGACCCTCACCAACGAAGAACGTTTCCTCCTACTCACTCTACTTCTCCGCAAAGGGGCGGGCGGAGCACCGCTCAGTGACTACCTGGTCGATGTTGCAGAGGCGGGCGATGCCGAGTCTGCCCGACTTCTCCTCATGCCTTTACTTCCCCGAAGCCACCAGCTCACCAGTCGACCAAAGGGGCCGCCCACCGACGGTCCCACGTCCAGCGCCACCACGTTTGCGTCGGCCAACCACAAAGATGGTATGGCTCTGCGGATCGCCGTCCAAACAGCCAACTTTGAGATCGTCGAAGCTATGCTCACCACACGACCCTCGCCAGAAATCCTGGCCGCCGTCTTCCTGATATTTTCAACCTCCCGCCGACCAGCGTTACAGGATGGTCGAGATCTTTCTTGGCTACAGGCTTTTCAGGTCCCGTGGTCACAGCCGCGCTCCAAAAGGCTATTCAGGAGCCTCCACAGGACCGCGACCAGCGTCTTGTTACCGCATTACTCCGCGCCAAGGCCGACATCAACTTTTCTGGTGGTGCTGGCCTCGTGTCCGCTGTTTGCCAATGGCGATGTCGGGCTCCTCCAGACCATTCTCCGAAACAGCCAGCCACAAAGCAGGCTCTTGCAGCCGCCATTACACACGCGTCCACCGTTGCTGACCCACACACCCGGCGGCAGGTTGTGTACTCACTTCTCTCGGCCGGGGCTAGTCAAGAGCGTTCGGCTGTAGCCGAGCTGCTCATCGCTCTACTGACCATGCAGCCAGTCGATACCGAGCTGGTCGAGATGCTCTTAGCACAGGGCAATGCCGACATTAATCACAGCTCGGGCGCGGCGGTTGTTCTGGCTGCATCCCACCCTGACGCCAAAATGCTCGATCTTCTTTTGAACACCAAGTCCGCCAGTCAGGACACACTTGGCCGTGGACTCTACGCGCTTGCAGATCAGCCATTTTCGGGCGTCAAGGCAGTCAAGTTGACCACGCTCCTACGCTACACAAACAAGAAGGAAACCGCTCAACGATTTACTCGTGTCCGAGGTGCAGCTTGCCGTGAGGACTTCACCGCAACAGCCGCATCTTCTCCATTATCCAGGCACTCTTGTCCGCTGGGTGCTGATGTGAATGCACACAATGCCGCTGCCCTCTGTCTTGCCGTGGCCACGCCAATTGCGCAAGTTGTCGAAATGCTGCTCAAGTACCAGCCAACGCCTGCCTCTCTTTGCTGCTGCGATTCCTCGCATCTTCAACATCTCGGAACGCCATGGACCGGTTCGCCCTGGCAAAGATGCTGCTTGACGCTGGTGTTTCCAACGTACGAAGTCAGCCGCGCCCTGAACCACGCTGTCGTCAACTTTCCACAGGACCCGTCACTGCTCAAGGTTCTCGGCCGGCTGCCGACCCGGAAGATGGCAGTGCCGTCTTTTCGGCCGTCAAATCACAAAAGCCCGAGCTTGTCGCAAGCCCTTTTGACCGCAAAACAGTTTGCAGTGCCTGTCCTCAACGCCGCGCTATCAGAGGCCATGCAGATCTCGGAAAAGACAACACGCCAAGAAATATGCGTTCAGCTCATGCGTGACGGTGCGGCTGGACCTGCAGTGTCGGATGCCCTGCTCGCCGCCGCCGCAGACGCTGACCTCGGCCTCGGCAGCATTCTTCTCGAGAACGGTGCCAGTGCCCGACCACAACGAATGGCCAGGCCGTTGTCACGGCCTGTCGGTCAGGTGCCTCGGATGTTTTGGGAATGCTGCTCATGAGCCATTCTGCGCCGCCAAAAGCCGAAACGCTGAGCCGTGGATTTGAGGGTGCCGGCCAAACTGGACGACCTAAAGGCACGGGAGGCAGTTTTCCGTCTGCTGCTAGAAACAAGGTGGTGTCGCTGGTGATGTTGTCAATAAGGAGCTCGTCGCAGCTGCTGGCTACGGCGACGACGGTCTCGATCTTGTTCGGCTCCTGCTTGCACACGGGGCAGATGCGGATTACAACAAGGGCGAGGCCGTCCGGACGAGCACACGCAACGGCTTCATGCCCACGCTCCAGCTTCTCTTGGGTGTCAAGGATAATGAAAATGCGTCAGAACAAAGCCTGCAAAGATCGCATCCTTCGCAGAACACCATGGTGCACGCGCTGAAGATCAGCTGGAATGCTCAAGGGCGAGATGCGGTACCAGGTCATCCAGTGGCTCTTTGATGCTGGCCTGCAACCGACCGAGGCGGTGCATATTGCACTCAACAAGGCTGTCAAAGAAAACCGGCCGAATATAGACCTCGTACGCTTGCTGCTCAAACACGGTGCATCGCCGCTTGCAGATGGCTGCCAGACACTCGTCAACGCAGCCTGTCGGTGCCTGTCAGACATTCTCGAGCTTTGTACGACGTCCTCGACGGTCTCGCAGGCAGACTTGAGCTATGCATTGACAGAAGCTCTGAATCCTGCACGGGTGAACGTGTGGCTCTCTCAGGAAGGGCTTGGAACGGCACAGCTTTTATTCGACAAAGGCGCCAGAGCAGTGATCTTGGCCGCGTGCTTGTTCTTTGCGTGAACAACTGCAGCGGCGAGAAGAGCAAAGTGGCACAACAATTTGTCCAGCTGCTTGTCAAGCACAAGGCCGACATAAACATTGACAACGGCGCGCCCTTGCAGGCGGCTGCCAGATCGGGAGATGTCGACCGCGTGCAGCAGCTCCTCCAGCTGGACCGACACCAGACTCCGTGGCAATGGCCTTTCCTACATTTTCGACGCGGACGCATCCGAGGACATTGCCGTCCGCCTCATCGAGCTCTTCCGTGAGCACAAGACCAACGACGCCGCAGAAAGCGGCCTCGACGTCATGTTCAAGCACCCTGACCGCGAACCGGTTGTGGTCCTGGCAATGTCTCGATATCCGCGGTCGGTTCGCATCTTGGAGGCACTTCTTGATGCAGGCTTCTACAGATCAGATGAATCAATGTGCGCGTCACGCCCGAAATTGGGGAGGATGAGTCTGTGTCGCTCCTGTTCTGGGCACTACTCCAGCCACAGAAGAAGATTAGCAGTGGTCTCATTGAACTGCTTCTGGAGCGCGGCAGCAAAGTGAATTTCGAAACACCTCTGTCCATGGCCACACCGCTGATGCTCGCTATCGAGAGCAAACGGCCCGATTTGGTTCAGGCCCTCATCCGGGCCGGCGCGGAAGTCGACGTGGCCGACTACGCTGGAAACACGCCCTTGTTCCTTGCTGTGCGCGCAGGTGGCGACATGGGCATCGCCATGATGAGCACTCTCTCGAGTCTGGCGCCGAGCTCTCTAGGAACGACGGCTCGCTGCACATGGCAGCACAGGACCTCAATCTCAAGGCCATCAAGATGCTTGTCAAGAACAAGCACGACATTGACTTTCCTAGCCCAGTCTACGAAGGCCGCAGCGCACTGGCCCAGATCTGCCTGCACGGTACGGACGGCGGGCCGATGACGGCTTCGTGGCTCAAAGAGCCTGAACCACTGCATTTCCTACCTCGTCGACCAAGGCAGCGATGTCCAGCTACGGAACAATGGCAGGACACCGCTGCTTGTTGGCCCTCGAGGCCCAGGACCCCGTGGCCACCACACAGGCGCTGCTCAAAGCCGGCATGTACAAGTTTGTCAACAGCCCGTTCAACCAATACCACGACAAGATCTACACGTACTCACCAACCATGTATGTCCGCCTTGTGCTTTGCAGCGCCCCGACGGAGGTACGTGAGAAGCTGCTGGCCGTGTTGCAAATGAGCCGTGCGGAGGACTTGTACTTTGCCCGGACGGGACCACAACCGCCCGGCGCGGTCAACGTTCCAGACGATTTGATGCGTGCGGAGCGGGAGCGCCTAGCGCAGGCTCGAACGGACAGCGGCCGAGGAGCAAGAGCGTGCACGGACGCGGCGGCACACCGAAGAAATGGCGGAGATGGCTGCCCGGGCTCGTCGCGAGGAGCTTCAGGCCCTGCACGACCGGACAGAGGCCGAGGCACACGGCTGCCCGGCGCAAAGCCATTGCAGCAGCCGAGGCTCAGGCCGAAGCAGCACGCGTGCGCGCCGCTGGCGAAGCTCTGGCGCTGCGGCAACGCACTGTGGCCGAGGCTGAAGCGGCAGCCGAGGCAATGCGTGTCCGCAGCGCGTGCCGAGGCCGATGCGTACCGCCTGAAAGCCGCTACCGAGGCCGAGGCCATGCAGGCCATGGTGTTGCGCCGCGAGGCGGACCACGCTGCCGATTTGGAACAGGCTCGGCGGCTCGGCGAGCAGCACCTGCAGATTGAAGATCGTAAGCAGCGCATGCTGCTGTCACACGAGCAGCAGCGCACGGCCGAGCGCGTGGGCGCGGCGAACCAGCCTGAGTGCGATTGCCGTGAGCGAGCGGCGTTCGCTTGACAAGCTGGACTATGCACAAAAACAGCGAGAACTAAAGCGTCTGGCCGAGGGCCGCAAGCTGGCGAATGCGATTGCACAGTTGCCACCGGGACAGCAAGTGGCAGGGCCTGGAACAACCGCAACGTCGCAGGCTAACATTATGGGGGAGATCAACTGAGAGGGGAGACGGGCAGAAGTTTGCCAACATCTGGAGACAAATTTAATGAAGGCGCAGTGGCTCTGCTCGTTATATGGCAGTGGAGTTTATGATACCAGGACATTTGCCATTTGACGATATTTCTCGTATATACCGAGCACCTTTTTACTTTTTACTTTCATTTCTACTCTCTTTTTGTTTTATTCCTGCTTCGATTGAGACCCGCTGATATTCGTTTATGTTGTTGATTTGTGAGATGATGCCGTTGGCGATGCTTTGAAATCGTTCAAAGTGCACGTGCTAGGTCACGTGCACACACAATCCTACCAGATTCGCGCCTTCCCGTGTAAGTGGAACGGTCAGGACGCGTCGTGGGTCGGCTTTACGCGTCGAGCCGCTGCAGCCACACGCACCAAAATTACGACCAAGCAAACAAACCTCAGACACTGGTATTTTGTTGTCTACTACCTGGCTGACGTTCTTTTCGCGCCAGTCGACCGGCATTGACGACATTATCGCCAATTCGATGCTGCTGGATTGATGTTTTCCCTCTCGTCGTCTTCGCCCATTTTCCCTTTCTCAATGAACTCGATAACAACACCGACATTTCCTCCTTTGCCCCCTCCTTTTACGATGGACACCGATACTGTCAGCCAGGGCGGCCGTCATGGCTCCAGCAAGGACAGCAGACAACATTGCGTCGAGACAGTGCCTGCGATGGCACCAGCAGCAAGCTGCTGCTGCACCTCGGCCAGTCAAGCGCGTTGCTCTCGGCGGGTTTGTTGACTTCGGACGACGAAGACGAAGACGAAGACGACGGCGGTAAGGACAGCAGTGTACCAGCGCCAGCACCGGCCCAGCCACAAGAAGCAGCGATGACGACCTCGGAACCGACGGAGACGACAGTGCTGGCACAAGCACAGGCGACTGCTTCGCAGACACAGCTGAGCGAGAGCAGTGCCCCAGCAACAAACGACACGCAAATGCACGGTGCACAAGTGGTTTCACGACAACGGCGCGAACAATGACGAAGATCAAGAGGAAAACCGAAGAGGACCGCTACGGCCTGCTTGTTCAGCGCCGGCTCCCAGACATTGGCAGACCCCTTGCCGCTGGCTTTGACGGCTGTGACTGCCTCGTCAACAATTGTCAACACGGTGATGATCAAGACGTGCACCGGCCGCGCCATTCCCGTGCGGCAGCGCAGCACCCCGCGCGCAGCCGTTGCCCTACGAGGCGATGGTGGCCCAGCGGTCCAAGACCAAGGGAGGGGCGCGCCCAGAGGAACTTTTACGGCATTGCCATCCACGAGCTGGTGGACGGCGCGCGGGCGGAGATGGCAGTGCAGGAGGCAGAGGCCGCCAAGAAGTGCAAGGATGCTGAAGAGACGGCAGCAATAGAGGCACAGAAGAGTAAGCACAGAGAGAAGAGCAGACAGAAGCACAAAGAGAAGCGATGCCGTCGACCACGAAAAGACTTACGACGACAAAGGCAGCGATGCGGCAACGACAACAAAAACGGCAGCGACAGCGGCAGCGGCTGCACACGGCCGCCGGCAAAAGAAGAAACAGATGCTTGGACAGAAAAGTACCGGTGCGCGCAGCTTCATGGACCTAGTGGGCGACGACCTGACGAACAGGCTGGTGGCTGCGGTGGCTGAAGCGCTGGGACCCCGTGGTCTTTCCCCGGCTCAGCGCGCAAACGCGTGCCCCTCGCAAGGAACAACAACAGCAACAACGCAGGCGGTGTTCCCAGGATTGGGGCTTGGCGCTGGCCCAGGAGGCGACGCCGACGAAAAGCCACACCGCAAGATCCTGATTCTGACAGGACCACCCGGACTCGGCCAAGACGACGCTGGCGCACGTATGCGCACGTCAGGCCGGCTACGAGGTACTGGAGATCAACGCCAGCGACGACCGCAGCCGCGACGTTGTCAACGGGCGGATCCGGACAAGTCTGGGCACAGAGAGCGTCAAGGCCGTCGAGCAAGATCACGTCTCTGTCCGCCGCCGCCGCCGCCACCGCTGGCCCCGCCACGAAACCCAAGGTGGCACGTCCGTGTGTGTTGTGGTCGACGAGGTGGACGGTGTTGTGAGCGCAGCGGAGCAGGGGGCGAGGGTGGCTTTGTCAAGGCACTGATTGATCTTGTGCTGCTGGACCAGAAGAACGCAGCCGGTGGCTGGTAACGCTTCGGCAGCAGCAGGGTCGTCGTCCCGGCCGGCGGAACGCCGGCGACGACTTCCGGCAGATGCGCCCGCTGATCCTCATCTGCAACGACATCTACCACGTGTCACTGCGGGCCGCTGCGGCTGTCCGGCCTCGCCGAGATTGTGCACGTGGGCAAGCCGTCGGTGGACACGGGTGCGTCCAACCGGCCTTGCGGTCCATCTTTGAAAAGGAGGGCATCCCGTGCGAGAAGGAGGCGGCGCGCAAGCTGTGCGAGGCGGGCGTGGGCATGGCCACGGGCGGCGAGGCAGCAGCGGCAGCGCGGCGCGGTACGGAGAGCACGGCGGAGGGTGATCTGCGCGGCGTCATGGTGGTGGGCGAGTGGGTGGCGCGGCGGCTACGTGCGGAAAACGACAAAGAAAACGAGGAAACGGCCAAGCTCGGGTGTGCGGCGCCGTTGCCGCTCCTGGACACGCCAATGGGTCGAGAAGCATGTGCTGCAGACCTTGCATCGGGCGGCAGTGGCGGCGGCGGCGGCATCGAGCCCGTGGGCTCGGCCGTGGCGGCGTGCGCGAGATTTGTGACGCGCGTCTTCCAGGAGGGTGCCGGCTTTCCGCGCACGACGAGCGGGCCATCCGCCTCGTCCATCGCTGCAGCGTCGGCCACGTCCGCCACGACGTCTACCGCCGACGAGCAGCCCCGCGAGCAGATGAGCTTCGCCGAGGGCCAGCAGCGCTACGCCATGGGCCGGCTGCGCGAGATTGATCGAGACCAGCGGCGATGTCGATCGCATCATGAACGGGACATTTTCGGCGAGTACCCGAGCCGCGAGTTCAAACGACGACAGTTTTCTGAGCAAGCCCGACGCGGCCTACGAGTGGATGCACTTCCACGACGCCTGCGCGCACCGCGTCTTTGGCAGCCAGGAGTGGGAGCTCGCGCCGTACACGAGCCAGCCCGTGCTGGCCTGTCACCAGCTGTTCGCGACGTCGCGGCGGCATGTCCCGGAAGCTGTGGATGAAAGCAGCCGGACAATGCCCTTTTCAGGGCCCAGGGCCGATTTCCAGGCGCGCGAGGCCGAGAAGCACAGCCGTGGCGCGCTGCAGGCCATCCAGGCACACCTGCCCCCTCGTTGCTGCGGGCGTTCCGCAACGCCGAGGACCTCGCAGCAGACTTTTTGCCGTACGTCGTGCGGCTGGTCTCGCCGACGTCAAGCCCGTGCTCGTGCACGTGGCCAGCGCGCATCGACGGGCAAGGACGGCAAGAACAGCGGGCCCACGGCCGTGGCCAGCGTGCGTCGCGAGGGCGAAAAGGCGCTGGTGCGTCGTGCTGCCGAGGTGCTGGCCGAGCTGGGCATCAAGCTGCAGCGGGGCATGCTGGAAGAGGCTCCCGGTGCAGCAGCAGCAGGCGCACCCGCAGGACGCCCGCAGTGGTGTACCGCATGGAGCCCGACCTCGATTTGCTGGCGTCGTTTGAGACGGCTGCGGCGGGTGGCCTCCTGCTTGCCGGCAGTGCCGCGCCCACACGCTATGCCGTGCGCCAGGTGCTGGACCAGGAGCTGCGCAAGACTCTGGCCGCGCGCGACAATGCCGCCCGTCAGGCGCGGTTCCATGCCGGCGCGGGCCTCCGCGGCCAGTGCTCTCCTCCCCGGGGATGCGGACAAGGAGAACAATGACCGCCGACACATGGACAAGACGGGCCGGCTGAAGCGCAAGTCGGCGGCAGCGGACCTCGATCTGGACGAGCCTGCAGCAGTGAAACGCGACTTTTTCGGGCGTATCCTGGCGCCCAGCGAGCCATCCGCCCGGCTGGACAACGCGCACGATTCGGCTCAGGCCAACGGCGACGGCAACGGCGGGGCCGACGGCGACGACAGCAGGGCAGATGCGCAGCGGGTCTGGGTGACATTCCACGAAGGTCTCAACAATGCCGTGCGGAAACCCATTTCGGTGGACGAGTTCCTGAGGGGCCTGTGAAAGCGATGTCGGCGTGTTGCGTATGATTACAGCATGGTTTACGATGGGAATGGAGCATCATGTCGTTCAGGTCACGGCGTATTTGTTTTGGGATTTGCTTGGTTTAGTTTTTTTTTCTACAATTAATTCACAATGAATGCTTCTGTATCTTGTCTTTGTTGGTGATGGAGTTTGGCTTGGACGAGGCGTATTCGGAAGAGCAGTACACGTGGAGTAGAGCGGCTGGCATCGGCAACAAGGCCAGATATTAAAGATCAGGCCGTGCAATGATATTGATCACGCTGTCGACGGACGAGTGGGCGCAGCCAAGCCACTTGAAGAACGGCGATGCTTTGGGCGACGCCACATTTTATGTACAGTGAGCGATCGTGGCTGTGACAGTCCAGCGGCAAGAGAAAGGGAAGGAGAAAAAAGAAAGTCTGAATGATAATTAGTACAACCGCCACGACCGCCATGACCGCCACAACTACAAGACTGGATGGATGCCTGGCTCAGTCGGGCAACCAGGGCGACCAGTGTCTCAAAGAGGAAAAAGGGAAAGAAAGGAGCGGCTGAGGACGTGTGGTCAACAAGCAAGCCTCCTTTTCGTATCTCTTTTTTTTTCTCTTTTTTTTTTCTTTTTCTTCTGACTGCAATATTCGCATGCCCGAAACGAAATCCCGATACCCTGTCGGCTGCCACTTCAGCCCTCGGCGATCAGGTCACAGGGCCAGCCAACCAGGACGGAACGGTGCCGCGTTTCCTTGCTGAGTCGTTACAGGCGACTCTGTATTGATATTTTGGACTAGAAGAAGCCAGCCTTATTTTGATGGGAAAAGTCGGGCAAGGGAAATACACTTTTTGGCGCGCCACGATGCCGTCAACAACGGTGCCCTGGTCGATGTCTTTTCAGCTCTCAGGCTCCATCTCCCATCTCAGAGGCCTCTCTTATTTGCCCGACGTTCGCTTAAATTCAGCGTTTGTTGATCTAGCGTCCAGTAGAATCTCTCAAGTTCAAAAGCCAAGCAGCCTTTTTCCAACGAAGCGCCTTGGCAGGCGTTTGCCAATGGCAATGTTTAATTTATGGAGACGTTAGGTCTTGCGTTATGTTGTTTATTTGGACAGGGAGGGTAAGATGCGCAAAGGGAGTGAATGCATGTACGGCGCACAGAATATTAAAGCTTTCTTGCCCATCTTCCCTCTTTATTGAGCCAGAGCCCTTCCTCTTCTGTCTGTTCCTTGCCATGTATACTGCTTCTGTCAAGTAAAGCAAACACAAAAATATTTAGGAGGGCAGGGCAAAGACAGCACATCTGTTGTTTTCCCAGTCCATCACCTTCTCTGCTGCGGCCACGCAACGCCACCAAATGGCACAGCCGGCATTCGTCTGGTCCTTTTCTTTATTTTCTCTTGTCTCCTTCTAGCTTTACATTCTTGCAGCTTCTTTCCCACTGTTCTCGCCGCAAGCAGCAGCCAAGCATTGACTAGAGACAGCTGTGACGGGCGAAGGAAGGTAATCTACAGCCACAAGACGAAAACACGAAAAGAAGAAAGAGACGAAAGAGGCGCGAGAAAAGGGACAGGTAGAGTGGGCTTGGCCACATGGATGTGCGTCTTCTTAGCACAGGAACAACAAACTAGTGGAAAAGGAAACCTCTGAGAGTCGACGAGGACAGCACACAGAGTGCCTTGCAGACAGGAATAAAATATGTGCCAACAGCGGCAGTGATGGGCGGCTGTGCAGAAAAGAAAGGAAGGGAAGCAATAGTAGAACGAGAGAAAGACAAGAAAATAAAGCCCAAAAGAGGCGTGCCTCCCGATTGGAGAAGGGAACAACACCCAAACCAGTGCCTTTGGTGATCCAAAAGCAACGACATGGCTTGCAGTTGGAAGGCTGGGCATTGGAGCAGGAGACGGAGGTGACGGCCTCCCGTTGTGTCTCCGATGCCTTGTCCTGCCCCATGTCTAGCGTTTTTTTTTTCTTTTTCCCCCTTTTCTTGTACTCTGCAAAAGCCATATTTTGTGCCCATGACTGGCTTTTCCTTGCTCCAGATGCCATCGAACAACGCTCATATAAGTACAGGGGCAGTCCCCGTCTGTCCCCTGTCTGTCTCTGGCTTTGATATCTAATTCACTTCATCACCTCTCAGCAGCTTTCATAACTTGTTATTTCTTCGGTTCCTCCCTCTATATCCGTGCAGCGTCTTCTTTCAAACACACTCCTCGCCCAGCCACCACTATGACCCCCAACGCCTCCTCGCCGTGGGCGTGCCCGCGACGCTGCCCGCGTTTGTCTTCCACCTCCGCATCGCCATCGTCGGCCTCTCCGTCGTCATCCTCGCTCTCGCCGCCTTTGCTATTTCCGTCTTTGGCTCCTACGGCGGCTACCTCGGCGGCTACACGGGCGTCTCCGGCCTGCTCATCTTTGTCGTCATCAAGACCTGGATCGTCCACGGCGGCCTCTTCTTCCTCGAGTTCAAGATGCCCCGGTACTACTACCGCCTCGTCGCCCTCATCGCCTATTGCTTTTCACTCATCTTCTGGCTGTCTGCGTGGGCCTGGTCGGCCTCAATCGCTTCCTTTTGGCTCAGCACTGTCTGCTACGGTGGTGTCTGCGGCAGCGTCGACAGCTACGCCAAGAAGGAGGGCGGAGCACTCGCTGCCTGTGCCGGTCTGGGGGCCGTTGTCTGGCAAGTTGATTTCTTTTTTCTTTCCTCGCTCCGCTCGCTCTTTTCTTCCTCGCTAACAGCATAGGGTTCTTTCCATTGTCAACATCGTCCTTTTCATCCGTGCCAGCATTCAAGATCCTCCTGTTGTCCAGCAGGCGAGCTCGGCCAGGTCGGCGTCACGCCCAACAAGGAGACGCCCAGGAGTCCGTCTACCCTGTTGCAGCGCCCGCTGCCCCCGTCCAGTACCAGCAGCAGCCCGTCTACGGCCAGCAGCAGGCGACCTACTAGGCCGTCCTTGTCCCTGTTTCCTTTGTCTCTTCTGTCTCCTCCCTCCCGGTGATCATGTCCATCATCTTTGATTTTCTTGTGATATGGTTTAGCAGCGTCGTACGCATCGTGTCCTGTGGTTTCGGTTCGGGTTAATGTTGCTCTCATGTCTCTGCTGAATCTTTCGTTAGCAAACATTCTGTTGTGTATTTCTTGGGATTTTATAGGCCTCGCACCATCGTTTTCAGCTTCCAGTCCAGCTCTTCGTATGTGCAAAATACCGCGTGAAGGAGAAGGTAAAGAAATGTTCGCAATGTGGCGGCCAGCTGCACACAGAGCCTGTCTGTACCTGCATTTGTCCTCCCCTTCTCAGATCGCGTACCACACAAATGCCACAGAGATTCGGTGTAACGCGTGCAAAGACGCGCGTGCGACAAACGGCCTGCCCTACGCAAATTGCTGATAAGAGCTCTTCACCCCTTTCCAATCGTCCTGTTATTCAAATACAGCATTCCCATGCCATTCTGTCTGTCGTTTTGGATCTTGATAACTGCTAGCTGACTCTTTTAGGCTGCGTCAGTCCGGCATCCGATGTGCTTATATACATAACGTGCGTCTCTTTTCAAAGAGCCTCGCTATATTCCCGCCAAGCGATGTACTCTTGAAATACGACAATATTTATTTTGTGCCCTTCCAGACTGCCAATCAGAGAACCCTATTGTCTCTTGGAACCACCATAAGCCAGCCTTCCATTGTCTGCCCTGGTGCGCGGATCTGAAATCACCACATTTTATGCTGACTCACTCATGCCTTCACCTCACTTTCTCATCACCTTTGCCTCTTCAAACAGCACCTCTAATACCCCAGGCCTCAGATCAAGCTTACTTGTGTCACTTGCTCTTTTTCTTTGCCCGCTCTACTCCGTACTCTTGCCGCACTCCACGCCCGGTTCTTGCCTGCCCACTCCCAGTCGTCTCCTGCGCGTTCGATAAGGAGCCACATAAAGGTACTCGACACTGGCCACCGCACGTGCCAAACAGAACGGCCCAGTCACTCTTTGATTATTTGCTCTTGTTTTTCCTTTCAAAAGCCCGTCCTGAATAGAAACAATAACATGAAAGCAGACTGCCAACTTGTCCAGCCAACCAAAACAGCCAGCTAAAACAGTCATGTCACTGCCACCCAAACAAGGAAGCCGGCCCGATCCACGCACTGCAAGAATGGCCACTGCCGGAAATGGCAAAGAGGAGGAGCTCGATGGCCTTCTGACTGCATTCATGGAGGACGCAATCGAGGATTCTGAATGGAACGATGGGTAAAATGGAAGAGACGGCCAAGTCCCAGCTCCTTCGTCTGATGCCCTTTCCACCCCCCTCCCCTTCCCTCTTCCTCGCTTGGTGACGAGGTCTTTCCTTTCCTCAGATGCTCAAAAACAAAAGCAGAGGCCGCGGTCTCCCAAGGATCATAGCACAAAGATTTAAAAGGAGGCGCTGGTCTCGCGATAATTCTCTGCTTCTATCTTTCCCCTCTCTTTCTATCAAAGTCCCCTGTTCACTTGCCAACGCCTCTTGTTGTCTCTCGTAGAGGTTCTGCAAAGCATGTTGCCCTGTCCGACTTTGTTTTGAAGACACAACTCTGTCGAAATCGAACAAGTCACATATTTATTTGTCCTCACTCGCCTCCCTGTTTCTTCTCTTCTCTTATTTTATTTTCTTCATTTTCTTCATTTTCTTCATTTTCTTCATTTTCCTCCTCTTTCCTGATCACACAAATTTTGTGCCCAACAACCATCATTGCCTCCCCGTTCTCTTTGTCACGATAGTCTGCTAAAACCAAAGGTACGTAACGACACGCAGCGCAAAGGCCATACATCACTCTCTCCTGCTGACGCAAGCTTGGCTAGGTTGGGCCCCATCATATCATCACCATGGCCGGCAGCCAGAGCCGCGCGGGTGTCCCAGGAACCTCTGCGGGAGCCTCCACAGACGCCTCCACGGACGAGCCATCCGACATCGACCCCGACACCGCCGTCCCTAGCCACAAGCTCAAGACTCCACCAAGACATACACAGCTCCCACTTCCGCTGCCCGTTGCAGACACGCACGTGCCAATCTCCTTGTCCTCCGTGTTTCTCTGCATCTTCCCTCAGCCTGCCCTGAATCTCCCGACAGAGACTACCACGCTAGAGTCACACGACTTGTTTGGTGATCCCTGTACTACAATGCAGAAACCAGCAGCCTGGAAAGCATTGACTGTATGAGCCTGGGCCACGGCCTGGACCTGGATATGGCGGCGGATCTGGGTACGACCATGAACACAAGCATGAGCATGGACCTGGACCTGGACCTGGGCCTGGATCTGGTCTGGATCCGGACCTCAACTTTGCCACAGACGTGGACCTGGGCAGGTTATGCACCTGTCCGGCAGCCCCAGCCTCCATTCCCGCTTTCACAGCGGGCCATCGGCATTGATGGCTGCCTCGACGACCACGGCAGCAATGCCGACGGCCGTTTGTGACAACAGCAATAGCCACGCCAATGCCAATATCAGCCAACAGCAGCCCCCTTGTCGCCACAGATCTGCATCACCTCCAACGGTTCTCTTCAACAAGCCGAGCATGCCCCCAGACAGCGCGTCACCCTACGGCAATCCAGAGGACTACGCCATGAACATGAAGAAAACGGCGAACAACATTGTCGACGCCTACATGGCACCGTCTCCTCTTCCTCCAGTGACGACGGCGTCTTCCTTCCCTGGTCTCTTCCCATTGCATCTTCCGCGAGAGCCGTCACCGGCAACCATTTTTGTCAGAAACAACAGCCCGCCCGTGATCCGCAGCCACGGCCACCAGTCCCGAGATTCCCATACTACGGACATTGACAGCATTGCCAACATTGCCGTCTTGGATAGCATTCTTCCTTCTGTCGAAGCCCACGATGGGTTCGGTCCCGGTTATATCAGCCGTGCCAACAGCCGTGACTACAGCCACGGCCGCCGATGCAGCGGCGGCAGCAGCAGCAGTCTGGACAGCATGGTTGGAGAGGAGGAGGACCGCTACTTTGCCAGAAACACAAAGACGCGCCCGCAGCCGCTGCTGTCCAGCGCCCCCATTACCCCCATTGTCCACGCACACCCCCACCCACACACAAGCAATGTCAATGGCCCGCCGCCCGCGGACCCGTCCGACTGGCGTGCCCGCCTCCGCTACTGCGAGCAGGCTGTTCACAAGGCCAGCCTCGATGCCAGCCTTGTCCGGCTGCTGCAGTTTCCCGAGGGTCTGGATGCCCACGAGCTCGAGGCCCGCCGGGCCGCCAACCTGCGTTTTGATCGCGTGCGGGAGCAACGCCTCAAGGACCGCAACAACGAGGCGGCCAAGCGCAGCCGGCAGCGCAAAGTGCGGCGGATTGAGGATGCAGAGCAGCGGATCGAGGCGTTGAAGCAGGACCGGGCGTACCTGTCGAGCCGCGTGGCGTTTCTGGAGAAGCAGCTGGCCGCCGCCACGATTGGCGTCCAGACCGGCCAGACCAGTCAAAATGGCCAGAACGGCCAAGGCGTGCACAAGGCGTACAGGGTGCGTGGAGGAGCATCGAGCCGGTGCACCAAGCCCCAAGAGCGGCGCGGCAGTCTGGGCCGTGGTCAAACGCATGGTCAAACGCATGGTCATCGTGGTCGTGGCTCTGGAAGTGGCCGTACAATGCGCAGCCGTGGCGACGGCAGCAGCAACAATACCGGGTTCCCGGACGACGATGACGACGACGATAATGAGGAGGCAAGCGTCAACGGAAACGATGTCGACAGTCCCAACGGAGGCACCATTACCGTTGGCATCATGGCGTGATTGCGTCTCTTTTTTCCACTGGACCTTTGTTACATTCCTTTTATTTCCTTGTTTCCTACTCACTCTGATACCCTATGTTATTTCGGGAAAATCTCTTTATGGGACGTGCAAGAATCTGGGATAGGAGTGGCTTGTTATTTGTGGTGGCTCTTGATTGTTTTTTATCTTTTTTATCTTTTTCATAAGCTTTTCTTATGCTTTTCTATTTTTTCTCTATTTTTTTCTACTCTTTTTTTCCCTTTCTTTCCCCTCTTTCCTTCGTATCACTTACAGCTGGGCGTCTGATTCCGTGGTCTGGTTTTGTTCTTTCTCGGCTCTGTTTTCATTATCCCTGTTATTATCTTAACTGGCTCGGCCATTTAATCTACGCATAATTCACGCCTTTTGGCAGCAAACTTCCGCCTTTTTTTGCCTAGTAACTGAATTGTCACAAGGTTTATTAAACCAGCATGGAATATGCATCAGAATGAAACTGTAACGCATTGGTGTTTGGGTATACATGCAGTATCCTGCTCCTGAGTGCACCTCGCATCTCTGTGCTTCTAAACCCGCGTGTTCGTGGCACATTGCACTCCCTAAACCATAACCATAGACCAAAAGCCATAAACTCATAAATCCATACATCCTATAAAAGCAAAAAGCATAAAGGTGGTATTTCTCCAGCTCGTGTCACGTGCAATGTTGTACGCATGTGAAGAACCGTGGGGAACAAAATTCATCTGCAGCAAGAAATGAAGAAAGAAAGGAAGAAAGAGAAAGAGGAAAGAAAGAAAAAGAAAAATAGAAGAAAGAAGAGAAGGGAAAGAAGAAATAGAAAGAAGAGACCAAGCAAGACATCGAAATCATGACTTGTCAAGACCATTGACGAGCTTGGCGATGCGCGGGACCGTGGAGAGAATCAGCGTAAAGAGGCCCGACAA
Source organism: Sporothrix curviconia (assembly GCA_016097085.2). Classification (NCBI taxonomy): domain Eukaryota; kingdom Fungi; phylum Ascomycota; class Sordariomycetes; order Ophiostomatales; family Ophiostomataceae; genus Sporothrix; species Sporothrix curviconia. The sequence goes on along the minus strand of JADMNF010000103.1, from coordinate 42,973 downwards.
CGTTGCCACGCCGACCATGATAAAGGCTACGGCCACCTTCTATGGTGACACCGTCTCGCCGCCGGCTGCCGCGCCGCCGTTGAAGGCAGGTGCGCCAAATAGCGGCGCGCTGCGGTCGTGCACCAGCCGGCCGTTGACCCAGACCTTTTTCGTGTTGCGGTCGTCGCCGTTGAAGAGCCACTTGGCGATGCGGTCCTCCCACGTCTCCCACCCAAACACGTCGACATTGGTGTCTTCAGCGAGCGTCCGGTCGACGGCTGCCGCTGCTGCCGCTGCTGCTGCCGCATTTGCGTTTGCGTTTGTCGCTGCTGTTGCCGTTGCCCCATTTACCACTGCTCCGTTTGTTGTCGTCGCTGCTGCTGCTGCTGTGGCAGCCGTGGCCACTGGATCATCCCCGAGACCCGTGCTCGTGTTGCCGTCGGCATCGACTACTCCCAGCCCAATCAGCTGCGCATCCCACAGCATGCCCGGCCGGAACAGGCCCAGCCGGTCGCCCATGCCGACGACGTGCGCGCCGCCCACTGTTGCCAGGAACAGCACCTCCTCGACCGATAACTTGGCGGCGTCGTCGCCACCCATGGCCACGTGGCGGCTAACCAGGCTCGCAAGCCGTGCTGCCTCGAGGATGCTGGGCGAGTAGCCGCCGCTCATGTCTGTGCCGAGGCCGACCTCGATGCCGCGGTTCAGCAGCCACCGCACGCGCGCTGCACCCGACGTGATGGCGCTGTTGCTGCAGGGGCAGTGCGACACCTTGCTGCCGCGGTCGCGGATCAGGCTAGCCTCAGCCTCCGTCAGGTGCACGCCGTGCGCCAGGATCGTCTGCGGCGTCAACAGGCCGAAATGGTCGTAGACGCCCGCGTACGAGGGCAGGCCGTCGTCCGCGCCCTTGCACGGCGGCACCGTGTCCTTGAACAGGCTCTTGACGAGGGCGATCTCGTCGCGGTTCTCGCTAATGTGCGTCTGGATGGGCCAGTTGCCCTCATTGTGCAGCCGGCCCAGGCGCCCGAGCAGGTCGGGCGTGCAGCTGGGCGCAAACCGCGGCGTCAGCACCGGCCGCAGCAGCGCATGGTCCGGGTCGATCCGCGCAATGTGGTCCATGCACGCGCGCGTGGCCGTCTCGGCCTCTTCGGGCGTCTCGTCGCGGTAGTAGTCCGGGCTAAACGCGTGCTGGTCCATGCACACACGGCCCACGAGGGCACGCTGGCCGAGCTGCAGACACAGGTCGGCCAGCAGGTTTGTCGCCGGCACGTCAACGGTGGCGTAGTATGCGGCAGTCGTGGTGCCGTGGGAGAGCGTTTTGCGGATGCAGCGGCCGTAGACGCGGCGGGCCTTGGCGAGGTCGCGCAGGGACGCCTCCAGCGGGAATGTGTACTTGTTGAGCCAGTCGAGCAGCGTGGACTTGCCAAAGATGCCGACATTGGGATACTGCGAAGCGTGGATGTGGGTGTCTAAAGCGAAAAAAAAAGGAAAGGCGTTAGCGAGGGTGGCGAGGCTGCAGATGAAGCCACACGGGCTGTGGACAAGCCCCGAAAGGCCCAAACAGGCGGGACGCACCGATGAAGCCGGGAAAGAAGAACTGGCCCGGCCGTGTCGCCGTGATGGGCGTGCTGGCGTCCCAGCCGAGACTGGGCACCAATGTCGCGCGGATCCAGGCCAGCGGGTTGTGGCGGCCGATGGGCGGCAGGCTCTCGACGGCCAGGATCGTGCCCTTGGCTTCGACGGCCACGACTGTGTCGTGCAGGTACTCGAGCGTGTCCAGCGTCGGCGTGTGCACAAACGAGCCAAAGAAGATCTGGTTCGCCATGGCTGCTACCACGACGTGAGATGTGACAATGTGACGATGTGACGCTGGGTGTAAATGGGAGGAAAAGGCCGAGGAAGGACAAAAGAGGAACAAAAGAGGAAGAGAGCACAGAGGAGGGCAATAAATATACTGAGAGAAAAGGATTGGGGGTGCGTCGGCGACGCAATGGAGGTGGTGAGGAAAGCTCGTTAATGCCTCTTTTGGGGGGGTTGAAGCTGGGCAGGTATCGCGATAGCAACAGAATGACGACAGATAAACGGCGGGGGCGCTCTTTCTCCAAGCTCCCAAATGCGGGCGTGCTTTGCGTCTCGATGCGGAAGAATCCAGTACGCTCCTTCCCTTTCCTGCCGCGCCAAAAGATAAGCAACCGCCAGCCACAAACGGGGAAGGAACCAGTGAGTGTGAAAGAGGAAGGCTCGATGCGTGAATGGGTGTCCAAGACGCGCACAGTTGCGGCTGGAAACGGCCTGGGCGAGACAAGATAGATATCTCGCGGGGCTGAAGCTGGCGATAAGGTGAGAGGTGCAGCTGCAGATGCCAATGAGGAGGGGACTGGGAGGCACTCGGTGTGGATGCTGGGTACTTTATCTCTATGCAGGCTGCTGAGAGAAAAGAGGGAAAGGGAAGGGGGAAAAGAGAAGAAGAAGAAGAAGAAGAAAAGAAGAAAAAAAGAAAATGAAGAAAAGGAATACGATCCAACAACTCGAGACCAAAAAGACAAAAGTCAGCAAGACCAGAAGCCCAGAAGACCTGTTCGCAGCTCGCGGTTGTCGCACGCGGCTGACTTTGTACTAATCCAGTGCGGGCCAGACCGCCCACTCATCCGCGCCTTGTCACCCCAACACGGAAGGAGCAGCACTTTTACAACAGCGGTTTCTCTTCGCTCGTCGTTGTCTTTTCGAGCGGCCTTTGTGTTTCTTCTCGCCCGCTCCTCCACTCGGCGCCGTCCCGTTCTCCTCCATCTATTCTGCTGCCTGCGGTTGGTTGCGATGGACCCGTCCGCAGAGCGTGTCCCGTCTTGTCAACAAGCTTTCGAGTCCCACAAAGGTCTCCGCCGGACTTTCGTGAGGTCGGTCCACGGCGGTGCCCGTTTTAGGGGGGGGGGGGTTCCTTTCGTTGCTTCTTCTCTTTTCCAACATGCTTTTGCACTCTCTCGCACGGACCAGACCCGCCAGCAAAAGGGGTATAAAACTCTGCGAGGTCTCCCGTCCATTTTCTAAATCTTCTCTTTTCTTCTTTTTTCTTCTTCATGTCGACAATACTTCAGAGAATCATTTCTATAGTTATTGTCCTCTTCTTGGTTCCTAAAAAGAGCCACAGATCCCACCCGGGTTGATGACTTGCTCATATCATTGACTTGCCCATTTTCTTCGCGAAAACTCCTTGGAAGCCTAGCCACTTCTACTATTTTGACCCTCGCTCTGCCTGCAAAGGCGGCGGTCCCGGAAGCTCAACAGCAAATGCCTGCTCCGGCAGGCCTCTTTGTTGGTTTCCAAGGACTGTATTCAGAGGGTGGTGATGAGCTATACCCTGGACTGGAGGTCTTGTCTTTCTTCCGAGAGCGCTCTGCCAGGGTGGGTGTCGATGGACGTCTGACCGGTTTTTTTTTCTTTTCTTTTCTTTTAATGCTTGACTTTGTTTTGATCTGTATCTGTAATACTCTGCGTCTTTTTTAAGATGTCGTATAGACTGGGCGCTGTGTGCATCCGTCATCCTGCATCCGTTATCCGTCTTGGCTTTGTAGATATTGCTGGGCGCCTGAAAGAATTGCATGGCAGATGAGAAATACGTGACAAGGCTACGGCGTTGATGGCCACTTGACTTATGGCGAGGTACTTGCACAGCTCCGCCAGGATGTAGAGCAACATGGGAACCTACCTACACGCCTATTATTGCTTGCCCGAGCTGAACTCTTCACATCATGACATTACTGACTGCATCACAAGATTGATTGGCTCTAAGCTTCTTTATTAATTAAATTCTATAGTTTTGGGTGGCAAGACAGACGAGACCGAAAGCTGACAGCGCAAAAGACAAGCATTCTACTCATAAAGAAATAAACAGAAAATGAAAACAACATGGAATGCGAAACAGAACCGCGAAACACAAATAGCATACGTAAAAAAGAGCAAAGAACAACAACTACAGAATAAAAAAAAATCAAATCAAATCATCCATCCATCCATCCGTCCGTCCACACACGGATTGAAAGATGCTGCGCTTCAACGCTCTCCTCTCACTAACACGTATATGCTGTGTACTCGGAGACGGCACTCTTGCACACCGCCACGTTCCACAACGACCGCTTCTGCTGGCTCGTCAGACGCTCCTATGCCTCCACGCTGTCCGAGTCGGTCTCGACCTGCGCGCCGTTGACGCCGTTGGTCTCCTCGGCGTCGCCGGCACCAGCCGCACCGCTGACGCCGTCTTCCTGGTACTTGTCCCAGTTGGCAAGCACAGCGCCAATGCGCGGCGAGTTGGTCAGCTTGTACACGTCCTCAAAGTACTCCTTGGTCAGTGCAAACGGCTTGGCCGTGACGTTGGGAATGTATTTGCCAATCAGCTTGGCCGGGTCGATCGTCGTCTTGTTGATCTTCTTCAGCAGGAACGAACGGAACGGCTTGACGCCGCTGCGCAGGAACGTCGAGTGGAAAGGCACGTCGATGCCGCGCAGCGGAATCGTGGCAAAGCCGCGCTGCAGCTCCAGCGGCGTCGGCTTCTTCTCCGTCTCCTGCGCGCAGCCGCGGATGATCTCATTGAGATGCTCGCGCACCTCCTCAATCTTGAGCTGCTCGCGCATCTGGTCAATGTCGATCTTCTGCACCTTGAGGAAGTTGGTCACGCCCGCCAGCGTGTCCAGCGCGCGCAGGTCACCCGCGCACACGTACTGCATGTTGGCAATGTTGAAGTTGACAATCTCCAGCAGCCAGCCCGTCTCCTCCGCGATGCTGCTGACCACAAAACCGCAGCGCCTCCTCGTTGAACGTCTTGGAGATGCGGCTGGGGTTGACGGCGCACATCGAGTAGTTGGAGCGGCCGCTCGCGTCACGCTCGACGGCCACCTGCATCGTCAGACCACGGTAGAACACGACAGACACAAGCGACTCGATCGGCATCACGTCCGCCAGCGCAGCCAGCGCCGAGTACTCGCCCAGAGAGTGGCCAGCAAACGTGCTGTCGCGCGGCACCAGGCCCTTGGCCTTCATGTCCTCGAAGCTGGCCTTCTCCATCAGCGTCAGCGCAGGCTGTGTGAACTGCGTCGCTGACAGCAGGCCCGTGGGCGAGCGGTAGGTGTACGACGACGTCGTCTCGCTAATGTCCTTGAAGATGCGCTCTGACTTGATCGAGCCGTCCGCCATCACCGTCTCAAACGTCATCGCCATGTAGTTCTGGCGAATCTGCTTGCCGCGAGGACCACCAAAGTGGATGGTGAGCTCCTTGGGGTTGTTCTTGACAATGTTGGTGATCGCAAAGCCGTACGTCTCCATCAGGTACTTGTCGGCCCGGTCCCAGACACTCTTGGCCACCTCGCTGCTGCCGTAAAGGTCCATGCCCATGCCCTGCTCCTGCGAGCCCTGGCCCGTGAACACATACGCCGTCACCGGCTGCTCAATCTCGGCCTCGCCCAGCAGCACCTTCTCCTCCGTCTCCTTGTTGCTGGCCTCCACCTTGATGATCTTGCGGCCGCTGACCATGCCCACGTGCTGCAGCTTGACGTGGATGTCGTCGTTCGGGAGCACCATGCCAACAAGCGATGCGTGGAAGCTACGCACGCGACCAATGTTGTTCTCGGCCGCCCACGTCTCCACCAGGCTGCGCACCGCCGCACTCGAGTACATGCCGTGTGTGATCGTGCCAGGCAGGTTGGCGTAGTTGGCAAAGATGCGCGAAACGTGAATGGGGTTGAAGTCACCAGACACGCGCGCGTACGTGTCGTTCGACGCAGGGGCGCGCAGCAGGAGAGGCGTCTTGCCGCTCAGCGGGATCGGGTTCTCAAAGTTGATGGGCTGCTCAATCGACGAGCCGTGGCGCTCGAGGTAGTCGATGACGGGGTTGCCGTTCGACACACCGGCCTCGTACTCGACGACGCCACCTGCACCACCTCCTTGGTCGGCAGCTCCAGAAGAACCTGGCCGCGGGTCTCGACGTGGCTAAAGACCGTCTTGTTCTTGAACCGAACCAGCGACTGCAAACGGAATGTCAGGGTCTGGCCCAGCAGCGAAATGTCCTGCTGGTCGTCCAGAAGGAACCACTGCTTGGAGCGCAGCACAGCGACGTCCTTGGACGACGCCAGGTGCACCTGCATCGGCACCTCGGTCTTGCGCTGGAACGTGTTCTCGTAGTCGTTGTACTCGCCGCGGTACAGGAACTGCGACGTCACCTCCATCACCGGCTCGCCGTCGCGGACAATCGTGCCGCAGACCTCGACCATCTTGCCCGACTCCTGGTTGATGACCGCGTTGACCTGGGCAGTGGTCGAGACCTCATCGCCCTTCTTGAGCGGCTCCGCGCCGGGAAGCATGCGGAACTCGTTGGACAGATGCACCAGCTTCAGCAGATCACCGTCAATGGTGCGCGGGAAGATGGGCTTGGTAATGGCCTTCCAGCCCACGACAATGGCAAAGTCCATGGGCGCGTAGACAACCTTGCCAGGGCGGTCCACAAAGGCCTCGCCCGTGTTGCCGACAGCGTGGACAAAGTCGTTGATGTCTTCGCCGGCAATGATGGCCTTGCCGCCGTCGAACTTGCCAGTGACCTCGGCGTTTAGGTTGACGGGCTCGTGGCCGAACACACCCGCCATAGAACTCCTTGATGCGGTCGTTGCGGTCGTCCATGACCTCGTGGATGGGGGCGTAGCCAGCCTCGGGGTGGTACTTGAACTTGAGAACCATGTCGACCGGCTTGCCTAGAGCAGTAGCGTGCTTGATGAGGTTGACCTGGATCTCGTTCTTGGCCGTGAGCTTGACGTGCAGAACATCCTCGTAGTGGTTCTGGCGAGGCTGTTCCTTGACAATGATCTCCGTCTTCTCGGGATCGTTGGGGTTGCGGATCTCGACAAACAGGACCGCGCACCGGGGCGAACACCCGCTTCATGGGGTTCGTCTGGTACTTCTTGCCCTGGACCAGAACGTCCGAGAGCAGGAGGGCGTGGCGCCATGAGTGGTTCTTGCCAGCCAGGAGGGTAAGCCAGTCATCGACGCTCGGCAGAGGAATGGTGGGCGAGTACGCAAGCGTAGATATTCTTGTGCTCGTCGTACGACTCGGACACGCTCTCCAGGTCAAGAGGGACCTCGTGTCGACAAGCTTGCCACCAAAGTACTCAATGGTGGGGATGGTAGACTCGTCGCCCTTGTAGACATCCTTGGTCAGGCCAGCAATATGAGCCTTGTGGATACCGTCAAGGAGGTCCTTGACGGGCTCGTCGACGATCTTGGAGTGGCGGACGGCAGCGGGGCCCTGCAGAATACAGGTACGGCCGACATCCTGGCCAATGACAGCCTCCAGGTCCTCCGACTGCCACAGAGAGTCCTTCTTGAAGAAGAACTCAAAGTTCTCGTCCAGGGCAGGGACGAAGGTGGTCGGCTTCTGACCGCGGCGCTGGCACAGCATGAGGAAGTGATGGACGTCCTGGCGTTGATGATCTGCGTCTCGGCATCAGGGTAGTGGACCAGTATGTTCTCGACGCCCGAGTAGGGCTCGTCCAGATCCGAGTAGTCCTGCAGCGCGAGGCCTGGTTGGCGCTGGTGGTGAAACGCTCCTCGACACGGTAGATGAAATCGCCCGTGAGCTTCTTGAACGAGGGGTCAATCCAGCGCTTCTCGTGCTTGACGTAGAGCAGTTCGACGAGGCGGCGGACAACCTCGCCGTAGGTCATGTCCTCGAGATCAACCGTCTCGCCGGCCTTGTTGCGGCCGAACCAGACCTTCTGGAAGTCGTCGTTGAGTTTCTTGATAATGTACTCGCGGTTCTTCTTGAGCTCAGCGACACGCTTCTCCTTGGGCAGACTAAAGATCTTCGGTCAGCTATCTCGCCCAGAAGCGCACACCACGGGTGGCCAGCTTGTGGATGGCTCACCCATCTCGGAGCGGACAGTGATGACACCGCCAGCAGGGCCCTTGTAGGTCTTCTCCCACTCGCTGTCATCGACGCCAGGGGCGTCGACAATGGCCTGCTTGGCGCTCTTGCTCGTGTGGGACTCCTTGGTGACCATCACACGGCTACCAATAGAGACAGCCATCGTACGGCATGGGCGGGTAGCCAAACTTCTTGGACCACGCACCAGTGATGTAGGGGTATGTGTCATCGGCACCGCCGAAACCACTGCCGGCAACGAGAATAATGTTCTCGGAACGGCGGATGCGGCTGTACATCTGGGAACTTGGGGTTGCCTTGGCGATGTTGATGACAGGGAACTTGGGGTTGCCTTGGCGATGTTGATGACAGGGAACTTGGGGTTGCCTTGGCGATGTTGATGACAGCCTGGATGGCCTCGACCGAGCCGGGCTTGAAAGCAATGTGCTTCAGACCAAGAGTCTCAATGTACTCCTGGGCAACCTCGATCGAAGGGACACCAGCGCCAATGGTGAGGCCCTCAATAGGAACACCCTCGCACGAAGGCGGCCGATGAGGGGGATCTGCCAGCCCATGGCACGGGGGTTGACGTAGATCAGGTTGATGCTGATACCGCGGCCAGCCGTGATGGCACCCTCGATCTTGAGCAGAGCCTCCGTCATGGTCTTGGCGTTATAGTAAACCGCCTCCAGCCAGCTCAATGTGGTAGCCGGCGTTCATGGTGGCCGCGACAAAGTCCCAGGGAACGGTCGACGGCGTCATGCCGGCAAACCATGATGGGCGGTACGCCAAGAAGGCGGCTCATCTTGGTGTCGACGTAGGTCTGGCCGCTCTTGGTCTTGATCAGACGGGGGCCGTACTCGCGCACCCAGTCGACGGCGAACTTGACGGCGTTTCTCTTCGTCGCGGTCAAACAGCTCAGGCTTGTAGCCCACCTCGGTGACAGTGGCCGCTCACAGCGCCGGCAAGGATGACACGGACACCGGTTCCCTCCTTGTTGCGGCTTGTGAGAATGCCCAGGCCAGAAATACCACCGGGGCCAAAATCCAAGACGTGCCGTGGCCTCGGGGAAAGCAGTGGCCTTCTCCCAGTTGACCGAGTCGCGCGTGATCAAGCGAATCAGGGTAGGGACAATGTTGCCCTGAACCGACTCGCGCATGTCCTTGCCGGTGTTGGTGTCGTACACGGCCATGCCGAGATCCTCCGAGTCAATCTCAATCTTGCTCAGGTCCTCGGTCGATCAGCGCCGTGGCCTTCTCGAGGTAGGGGCTGTGGAAAGGCGCAGTGATGGGCAGGAAGCGGTTGACAAAGCGGACCTTGCGCTCGTGTGGGGAACGCGGGTCTGGTCGAGGCCGGTGGGGCCTTAACTTTGCGCAGCTGCAGGTTTCAGACCGTAGAGGGAGATGGGCGGGCCGGTAACAAACCATGTTTCCGCGGGCTGTTCACGAGGGAAATGGCAATGTGGCGGTCCGTGGGCAGGTACTGGTTGGTGGCATCAATGTGCTTCTGCACCTGCTCCTGCGACAGGTCGCGAAATGCTGAGCATGGGCGTCGGCGTGCCCTCGCCGTTGTCGATTGAGTCTTGTAGCATGGAGGGTGTGAGAGAGGTGCGGGGGAAAGGTCTGCTGGCTGCGGGCACCGATCCAGAAGAGAACTGGTCAGGGCCGACTTGGCGAGCTCGGTGAACGACTCCCACGAGTCTGCGGCAGCGGTCACGCCGCAAGCACAATGCCCTGCGAGTGTCCAGTGGCACGCGTATCGGTCACGCAGCAGGCCCGGGTGGATGCCCAGGACCTTGCAGGTCACGGCGTAGTGTGCGAGCTGCACGAGACCAATCAGGCGGGAAGCTGACGGGCGCCGACACCAGGTAGTCGGTGTCGGGCGTGGTCTCGGGCCGGCGCAGCCAGGTCATGACGTCGAGGCCTTGGCAAAAAGCTTGTCGGCGCTCGAGTGCTTGGACAGGTTCTGGAGCAGCTCTGCGGCGTTGACAATCCAGATCGCCGACAAAGGTGGCGGTACGTCTCGAACAGCTCGCGCAGCTCCTCAAAGTACTCCTCAATGTTGCCCTGGCCGCCAAAAGATGTTGTACAGATTTGCAGAGCTGTCCTCGGCGGCGCGGAAGAGCGCGGGCATGTGCGGGCGGATGGTGCGGTTGGAGGCGGACCGCGCAGCGTAGTAGCTGCGGATGACAACCAGCTTCTTGCTGTCGATTGCCGGGCAGCGACGCCGCCAGCACGTGGACCTCGTTACCGCGCAAGTAGGCACGCTCAAACTCGTTGAGGATGAGCTTCAGCACCTCCTCGTACGAGCCTGGGCGTCGTCCTCGCCCTCCTCGACCTCGTTGGCGACGAAGTCCATGAAGCGGGCGACGAGCTCCGCCACGGACGACGGCTCGTCATCCTGGGCCAGCTCATCGGTGGGTGCTGGTAAGCTGGCGGCGAAGCGCTCCTTGAGCTCGGAGGCATGGTAGTGCAGGTTGGTGGGCACGAGGAACCGACGTCTCGAGCGAGCCATGAGACACGCGTCAGGGGCCGGAGAGAGTTGGAGGTGCGCGGGGTCGACACGCCCGTCTGCGGGCAGTGCCGGTGCCGTACATGGCGAAAGAAAGGGGGTATCAAAAGGGAACGTGTCGAGCTTTGGGAAGACTGCAGAGGGGTTGTCAGTGTGAAGCTCCAGCAACGCAAGTTCGCGATCCGATGCAAAACAGAAGGGGGGGTTTGGCTCACATCAATCACGGGGTGACAAACTCCAGCTCAGCAAAGAGGGAGCTCAATTAAGAACAGGGTAGTTGGAAGTGGAAAGGACAAAAGAAGAAGTAAGTACGAAAACGCGGGAGCTCGTAAAGAGAAAAAGAATGGATGAAGGATGGAGGATGGAGGATGAGGGAGAAGCTGTTTGTCTTTCAATCTTCAACGCGAGGAAGCAGTTGCGCTCGCAATTGACAGATGAGAGGACAGAAAATGCAACGGGGGAGGAGAGCGAGGTGCGAGAAAGAAGCGGATGAGAATTGGAGACGTGAAGGCCGGCGACAGAGGATGTGGTGTGTGGATTGCGGTGCTGGTGTGGGTTGAGGCTAGAAGAGGTACGGTGTGTCTTCTTACGGCCTCCTTTTCGCTGGTCTCGGGTGGATGGCACAAAAAAATTAAGACCTGGAAGCTTGCCCTTTTCCCAACACGATTGCTTCAGGAAGGGCGCCCACTAGCAAAAACGGAAGGCAAGAGCGGCCTGGCGTACGGAGCTACAAATGGCAAGCGGGCAGGGGAGCAACGAGGACGGAATATCGTAGAACGAATGGAGAGAAAAACTGGACCAACCAGGGAAGGTACGAATCGCCCAGCAATCTCGTTTGTTGGGGGAGCAAAAAAAAAAGAAAAAAAACTTTTTTTTGGACGGCGCATCTCCATCACAATGCATGTCGGCACGGCTGCGACAGTACCTGTTGGTGCTCTTCCCTGTAAAGGGTCGCAGCTGCCTTCGTTGCCTATGCTGCCTTCCGTGCCTTCCCCGGTACGGCCATGTCAGCACATAAACTGCCCCTTGCGTGCGCGGTGTGCATTAAAAAGAAAGTAACCACCCCATTGCTCTTTCCTACTTTGCTGTGTGGTGATCTTCGTGGCCGTCTGGCGGTGGGCGACTTTTGCTCAGAGCTGGTCCTGCTGTCCCAGAGGCCCCAGGTAGCACTGCTAGCCCAAGCGGGCAACAGCTTGGGGCAGTTCCACTTGCCAGCACCAACGACTCGCAGAAGTACCAGTACTTGGTTCTTTTGGCCCGAAGCTCGTGCGAGCTTTAACCGGCGTTGAGGAGGAGCATTTCTGATGCATCCAGATAGATATCAACATTGTTTGAAGGACAGAAATACAACGTGTTCACCTAATCAGCATGACATTGCTCATAGCGTAGAAGGATTCAACACATTGCAAGAAGGAGGTGGCCGATGCGGAGTACTTTGCAAGATGCTGACGATCAGCCTCTCGGTGCCAATGCAGGCACAAACATTGTCCAGTTTATTGTTGTCTCATCCAGCTTGTCTTGCTGAGATACGGAGCAGAGATATACAGTCCTTCATGATGTCTCAGACTCGAGGCGCGTGGGATGCCGTGCGATGTCCCTGGCCAGCATCCCTCCATGCCACATTCCTCGACGCAGCCTAGCTGCGGCCATGTCAGCACGGCAGGCCTTGCTTGCATATCTGCACCCAGCCATTCGTGGGAGGCCCTAATAGACCTAGTAGACGGGCTTGGAGATCGTGGGACAGACCCGCGGGCCTTGTTTCGGCGGTTGCCTGCAACGACAGCCGTGCCGCCTCCGGTTGGGGTTGATGACAGATCACGGGTTGATCAGTTGATCCGGCCGATGCGCCGTTCCGTTCATCCCGGCCGTGCCGAGGGGAGCCTACGCATGCCCTTACCCGTCTGTGGCATCGTGTTGGGCAATCAATTGCTTCTCATCTGTAATCATGTCTGGGTCTTGGAATTGTTGGATGCAAAGTGTCCATTCGTGAAGTGTCTCGTCTCTTTATACCCAAAAGTACAGGTACTTGCATGCCACTTTTTGCGCCCTGGATCGCTACTGAACAGCTGCTAGCGCCTCACTAAACGCACCCGTAGGGCCAGGTCAGGACTGCGCCAACCACGCAGTGCCTATTAATGTTACTGTCACGACAGGGCTCTGGAGGACTCGGAAGACAATAGCAGAGCACGGATAATGAGGGACGCCTGTAAGGCATCGCACCGAGCCGTCACTTTCAATGAGGAGACGAGGCCAGGGACAAGACAAGAAGAGAGAAACAGAAAAGAGAAACAAAAAAAAAGATGTACCCCTGCCTCCTTATCTTATCGCCTCCAACGTCAGGGGCTGCCCAACGTTCGCAGTGGGGTCAACATGAAATGTCCACTAGGCCTCTTTCGGTAAGACTGTCCATTTTGGTTGGGAAGTATGATGCAGCTTCAACAGAAGAAACCAAACTCAATTGCGACGTTTGGGTACAAACGGAGGATTTTCTGCGTGTACGGAGTACTCAGTTTTCTTTTCGTCTCCCTGGCCAGGCCCAGTTTTATTTTCTCTCGCCTTCTGGTCTGCTGGTTCGTGCTTGCTCTTTGCCAGAACGGCTCTTGTAATTTGACTGCCTCGCGCTTTCCTCCATCGCCAACACATCTAGACCGCTACCTCGTTGGCTCCTATTTTTTCTGTGTCTGGCCCCTATTATTGCTTTTTGCCATCCTTTTGCCACGGAAACCATCCCTGGTCTTCCCCTGCCGTATACGTTTTTTACTGCGCTGTCCGACAGCACCCGTCTAGCATCCCCAACGCGCCTTCCTTTTTTTCCCTCCGTTCTACCCCGACTATCAACAGCTTTACACTAGCTGCCTGCCCATTGGTCTGTTGCTTCCTCTCGCTGGCGTTCTTGTTCCTCTGCATCTCTCGACACTTTCATCTCTTCTTCCCCTCCACGCCATCTTGGAACTCCGCGTCTCTCGCGTTGTGCTTCTGCTTTCTGCTTCCCTTCTCGTTTCCCATTCTGCCATTCTTACTTTTAATTACTTCCCATTCTCTGTGCCTTTTGTCTCCTTTGCACCCCCTTCACCCCAATTTTCACGCCATTTTCTAGAGATACCCCAAAAAAGCTTCATAACAGGAGCTTCCCTCCTTTTCTCGATCTCCCATTCTACGGTCCTCCTGTCTTATCGACACTCCTCCGACCCTTCCTCTTTTACGTTTCTCGACCCAATCCATCGTTTCCAAAGCCGCCAACATGCGCCCCGAGGTCGAGCAGGAGCTTGCCCATACGCTGCTGGTTGAGCTTCTGGCCTACCAGTTTGCCTCGCCTGTGCGGTGGATTGAAACACAAGATGTCTTCCTCGCCGAGAAGACGGCCGAGCGCATTGTCGAGATCGGTCCCGCAGACACGCTCGGTGTGTGATGGCAAAGCGCCACACTGGCGTCAAAATACGAGGCCTACGATGCTGCCAAGTCCGTCCAGAGACAGATCCTCTGCTACAACAAGGACGCTAAGGAGATCTACTACGATGTCGACCCCGTCGAGACGAGCCCGAGCCGACGCCTGCCGCCGCTGCTGGTGCACCGTCGGCGGCTGCTCCAGCTGCGGCTGCTGCTGCGGCTGCTTGCCCCTGTGGCTGCGGCGCCCGCCCCAGGCGCAGGCCCGGCTGCACAGGTGCCTGATGCGCCCGTGCAGGCTCTCGAGATTGTCCGCGCACTGATTGCGCAAAAGCTGAAGAAGCCATTACCTCGAGGTACCCCTCAGCAAGGCCATCAAGATCTCGTTGGTGGTAAGTTGATCCGCCTCGGGTTGCGCAACGGCAACTCCCCCTCACGGTTTATGAATAGACTACTAACAACATGCAGGCAAATCCACACTACAGAACGAGATTCTCGGTGACCTGGGCAAGGAGTTTGGCTCACGCCCGAGAAGCCGGAAGACACTCCACTTGACGAGCTTGGTGCCGCTATGCAGGCCACCTTCAACGGCAGCCTGGGCAAGCATTCGCAGGCCCTCATTGCCCGTTTAATCTCCTCCAAGATGCCCGGTGGTTTCAACATCACGGCGGCCCGCAAATACCTTGAGTCACGGTGGGGCCTGGCATCTGGTCGCCAGGACGGTGCGCTGCTGCTCGCCATCACGATGGAGCCTCCCGCACGTCTCGGTGCCGAGGCCGACGCCAAGGCCTTCCTCGACGACGTCACGCAAAAGTACGCCGTCAACGCCGGCATCAGCCTGTCTACTGCCTCGGCAGGCGGTGGCGATGCCGGTGCCGGTGGCGGTATGATGATGGATCCTGCTGCTCTTGGACGCTCTGACCAAAGACCAGCGTGCGCTGTTCAAGCAGCAGCTCGAACTCCTGGCCCGCTACCTGAAGATGGACCTGCGCGCCGGCGACAAGGCCTTCCAGAGCTCGCAGGAGTCCTCCAAGGTCCTGCAAAGCCAGCTGGATCTGTGGGCGGCCGAGCACGGCGATTTCTACGCCGCCGGCATCGAGCCCGTCTTCAGCTCACTTAAGGCGCGTGTCTACGACTCGTCGTGGAACTGGGCGCGTCAGGACGCCCTCAGCATGTACTACGATATCATCTTTGTCGTCTGCAGGCCGTGGACCGCGAGATTGTCAGCCAGTGCATCCGCATCATGAACCGCTCCAACCCCACACTCCTCGAGTTCATGCAGTACCACATCGACAACTGCCCGACAGAGCGCGGTGAGACGTACAAGCTGGCCAAGGAGCTCGGTGCGCAGCTCATTGAGAATTGCAAGGAGGTGCTCAACGCCGCCCCCGTGTACAAGGATGTTGCCATGCCCACGGGCCCGCGCACCACGGTCGATGCGCGCGGCAACCTCAGCTACGAGGAGGTCCCGCGTGCCAGCTGCCGCAAGCTCGAGCACTACGTGCAGCAGATGTCGGCCGGTGGCAAGATCACCGAGTACGGTACGCGCGCCAAGGTGCAGACCGGCCTGTCCCGTCTCTACAAGCTCATGAAGCAGCAGCACAAGGTCTCCAAGACCTCGCAGCTTGAGTTCAAGCAGCTGTACGGCGAGCTTCTGCGCTCGCTGGAGATGAACGAGAGCCAGATCATCTCGGCCAACGGTGCGGCCAAGAAGTCGTTGAGCGCCAAGCCCAACGGCACCCCCAAGGCCAAGGTCGACACCATCCCCTTCCTGCACCTGCGCAGCCAGTCGCTCAGCGGCTGGGACTACAGCAAGAAGCTGACCGGCCTGTACCTGGACTGCCTTCGCGAGGCTGCTGCCGCTGGTGTCAGCTTCCAGGGCAAGTACGCTCTGATGACTGGCGCTGGTGCCGGCTCCATTGGTGCCGACATCCTCCAGGGCCTCATCAGCGGCGGTGCCCACGTCATTGTCACGACCAGCCGCTACTCGCGCGAGGTCACAGAGTACTATCAGGCCATGTACGCCCGCCACGGCTCGCGCGACTCGCAGCTTGTCGTCGTTCCCTTCAACCAGGGCAGCAAGCAGGACGTCGATGCGCTTGTCCAGTACATCTACGACCCCAAGAACGGCCTGGGCTGGGATCTGGACTTTATCGTCCCCTTCGCCGCCATCTCCGAGAACGGCCGCCAGATCGACGGCATCGACTCCAAGTCGGAGCTGGCTCACCGCATCATGCTGACCAACCTGATCCGCCTCCTGGGCAGTGTCAAGGCCGAGAAGGCGGCGCGCGGCTTCACTACGCGCCCTGCCCAGGTCATCCTGCCCCTGTCGCCCAACCACGGCACCTTTGCAGCGACGGCCTGTACTCCGAGTCCAAGCTTGGTCTGGAGACCCTCTTCAACCGCTGGCACGCCGAGGACTGGTCAGACTACCTGTCGGTCTGCGGTGCCGTCATTGGCTGGACCCGTGGTACGGGTCTGATGTCGGGCAACAACATTGTCGCCGAGGGGTGTCGAGCGCTTCGGCGTGCGCACCTTCTCGCAGCAGGAGATGGCCTTCAACCTGCTGGGTCTCATGTCGCCAACCATTGTCGACCTGTGCCAGAACGAGCCGGTCATGGCGGACCTCAACGGTGGCCTTCAGTTCATCCCCAACCTGAATGAGGCGATGACCAAGCTGCGCAAGGAGATCCTTGAGACCAGCGAGGTGCGCAAGGAGGTCACCAAGGAGACCTCGATCGAGAACAAGATTGTCAACGGCGAGCAGTCGGAGAGCCTGTACAAGAAGAAGGTCATCGAGCCGCGCGCCAACATCAAGTTCGAGTTCCCGAGATCCCTGACTGGAAGAAGGAGATCGAGCCCCTCAACGAGAAGCTCAAGGGCATGGTCGACCTCGATAAGGTCGTTGTCGTCACCGGCTTCGCCGAGGTCGGTCCCTGGGGTAACTCGCGCACGCGCTGGGAGATGGAGGCCTACGGCGAGTTCTCGTTGGAGGGTTGCGTTGAGATGGCTTGGATCATGGGCCTGATCAAGAACTTCAACGGCCCCATCAAGGGCAAGCCGTACTCTGGCTGGGTGGATGCCAAGTCGGGCGACCCCGTCGACGACAAGGACATCAAGTCCAAGTATGAGAAGTTTATCCTGGAGCACTCGGGTATCCGTCTGATCGAGCCGGAGCTGTTTGATGGCTACGACCCGAACAAGAAGCAGTTGCTGCACGAGGTCGTCATCGAGGAGGACCTCGAGCCCTTTGAGTCGTCCAAGGAGACGGCCGAGGAGTTCAAGCGCGAGCACGGCGACAAGGTCGAGATCTTTGAGGTCCCCGACAGCGACCAGTACACGGTCCGTCTCAAGAAGGGTGCCGGTTTGTGGATCCCCAAGGCCCTGCGCTTCGACCGCCTCGTCGCCGGCCAGATCCCACGGGCTGGGACGCCAAGCGCTACGGTGTGCCGGACGACATCATCTCGCAGGTCGACCCCGTGGCGCTCTTTGTGCTTGTCTCTGTTGCCGAGGCCCTTCTGTCGTCTGGTATCACCGACCCGTACGAGTTCTACAAGTATGTCCACGTGTCTGAGGTCGGTAACTGCGTTGGTTCTGGTATGGGCGGTACGGTTGCCCTGCGCGGAATGCACCGCGACCGTTTCCTCGACAAGCCGCTGCAGAACGACATTCTGCAGGAGTCGTTCATCAACACTATGAGTGCTTGGGTGAACATGCTTCTGCTGTCGTCGTCCGGCCCCATCAAGACCCCCGTCGGTGCCTGCGCCACGGCCGTCGAGTCCGTCGACATTGGCTACGAGACCATCATGGAGGGCAAGGCCCGCGTCTGCCTGGTCGGTGGTTTCGACGACTTTGGTGAGGAGGGCTCGTACGAGTTTGCCAACATGAAAGCCACCAGCAACGCCGTCGACGAGTTCGCCCACGGCCGCACGCCCAAGGAGATGTCCCGCCCGACGACGACCACGCGCAACGGTTTCATGGAGTCCCAGGGCAGCGGTGTCCAGGTCGTCATGACGGCGCAGCTGGCGCTCGACATGGGTGTCCCCATCTACGGCGTGCTGGCTCTTACGACGACGGCCTCGGACAAGATTGGCCGCTCCGTGCCCGCGCCCGGTATGGGTGTCCTGACCACGGCCCGCGAGCACGCTGGCAAGTTCCCGTCGCCGCTGCTCGACATCAAGTACCGCCGCCGCCAGATTGAGCTCCGCAAGAAGCAGATTGCGCAGTGGAAGGAGTCGGAGCTGGAGTTCCTTGCCGACGAGGTTGCCGCCATGAAGGCGCAGGCCGCCGATGGCGGTGCCTTTGACGAGAAGGCCTACGCGGCGGACCGCGCCAACCACATTGAGAAGGAGGCTGTCCGCCAGACAAAGGATGTCCTGCGCAGCCTGGGCAACAACTTCTGGAAGGGCGACACGAGCATTGCGCCTCTGCGCGGTGCCCTGGCCACGTGGGGTCTGACCATTGACGACCTCGACGTTGCTTCGTTCCACGGCACCTCGACCAAGGCCAACGACAAGAACGAGTCGTCTGTCATCTGCCAGCAGCTGGCCCACCTCGGCCGCACCAAGGGCAACGCTGTGCTGGGCATTTTCCAAAAAGTATCTCACTGGTCACCCCAAGGGTGCTGCTGGTGCCTGGATGATGAACGGCTGTCTGCAGGTTCTCAACACTGGTCTGGTGCCCGGCAACCGCAACGCGGACAACGTGGACGAGGTCATGGAGAAGTTTGACTACATTGTGTACCCGAGCCGGTCGCTCCAGACGGACGGCGTCAAGGCGTTCTCGGTGACGTCGTTTGGTTTCGGCCAGAAGGGCGCCCAGGTCATTGGCATCCACCCCCGCTACCTGTACGCGACGCTGGACGAGGCGACTTTTGATGCCTACCGCGCCAAGGTGGAGGCGCGCCAGAAGAAGGCGTACCGCTTCTTCCACAACGGCATGGTCAACAACTCGGTGTTTGTTGCCAAGACGCACGCGCCGTACACGGACGAGCAGCTGCCGTTGGTGCTGCTGAATCCCGATGCCCGCGTCGGCAAGGACAAGAAGACGGCAGAGCTCGCCTTCCCGTCCAATTTCATGCAGCTGTCGGCCAAGGCGATCCCCGATGCCCAGGCCAAGACCACGCTTGAGAAGCTGCACGTCCTCGCGCAGCAGATTGAGACGCAGAACAACAAGGTGGGCATTGATCTGGAGGACATCTCGGCCATCAACATTGAGAACGACACGTTCCTCGAGCGCAACTTTACCGAGCGCGAGATTGCCTACTGCAAGTCGGCCCCCAACGCCCAGGCCGCCTTTGCCGGCCGCTGGTCGGCCAAGGAGGCCGTCTTCAAGTCGCTGGGCGTTGCCAGCCGTGGCGGCGGTGCGCCTCTCAAGGAGATTGAGGTGCTGCGCGACACGACTGGTGCGCCCATTGTCCACCTCCACGGCCAGGCGGCGGCGGCAGCCAAGGCGGCCAGCCTCAAGGAGGTGACCGTCTCCATCTCGCACGCCGACAGCCAGGCCGTGGCCATTGCTGTGTCGACGTTTGCGTAGGTGTAGACGGGTGTCAAGTCGTGGTAGGAGAGCTGCTGCGTTTCCGGAAAGACTTTAGACTGGACTACATTGGGTGGTGTTTTTATATCTATTCGATGTTGTCTTTTTTTGCCCTTGTTTTTATATTTGTTGCAATGATGTCTGTACTTTTGTTTCTGCCATGTTTGTTTGTTCGGCACGAAATGTCTTTGTGGATGTTGATTGTCATGTCTTCCCCCGAATAAAGTTTTAATTAGTCTTTAGCTACATTGCGTGTAATAGACCTGGAAGCTTTTCTCAAGACCCTTTTTTAAATCGTGAAGTCGATATATAGATTTACATTATAATCCGCAAATTATTTTTTTACATAAATTATATATTTATAATATAATAATATTTATACAAAAATTAGTTATGATAGTATATTATATTCTTATTTAATATTTAATATTTAATATTTATCAAGCAGTGGTGAACACCACTCGGATATAAATAAGCCCAATTCTAGAGATAATACATTTTGCAGGTGCCATTGACCTTGTGGATTCTTTTCTTGGCCCTTTGTCGATCAAGAAGGGCTACTAACGGCAGATTGGAACAACAGTAGCGGAGGAAAAAAAAACTTGCAGGATCAAGGAAAAGAGACTGGTCATGAGACACAGCAAGTTTTATTTTCTCCTTTCTAGCCATTTTGCTGTTACTTGTCTATGCCGTGGAACTGTTGCAGACTGCAAAGGAGTGTACGACAACAAGAAAATAAACTAGAAAGAAACAATGAGAGCATGGCGGGAAGAAGATGGCGGTTACTACTCATCCTCTTGTATCAACACAATGTCAAGTTTTAGCAAGGAGAGCACCGTGTCCTTATTTTTGTGAAACGCTCCGGGTGGGTGCGGTATACTGAGTATTCCTTTCCTCTTGTATCCTACCATAGCACCAAGATGCGGTGCTTTTTTTTACTCTTGTCATTATGGTAAATAAATAATGTCTCGCTACTCAATCAACTACAAGAGGACGAGCATAACTTGTGAAACATAATCAAGAAAGAATGAGAAGAAAGACGCGAGAATGTGAATGGACATGGTAGGCCAAAACATGAGACTGGTTTTTTGGATGACCAGTGAAGCTGACAAAGGACGTGAGGTTATGTTGAGCCAGTTTTGTCACCTTTTTGGCCCTTTCTAGTTGTATCTATAGTGTTATCTGCAGCCTGCGGGTCTTTTTTTTTTTGGTCTTTTTTGTCCGGTCGGCTAGACTTGCAATATCCAATATGCTTCTGCAGGATGATCTCTGAGAGAATAGAAGTGCTGTGGTGTGAGGGAGGGAGGGGCGGAAGGGAGAATCAGAGACATGCTGATTGGCGTTACAGTTGACTTGGTGACACTTTAAATGTTGACGTTGACATTGTGTTTTACGCATGCAAGGTGCAAGAGGAGTGTGGGCAAGGACGAGTTTCCACCATCGGATGCAATGCTCTTATCGTGCCTGTCCTCCATCTTTAATGGCTGAGATGGCAAGGCATGTTATGTTTTTGTTCTCTTTTTTTCTTTTTTTTTTTCTTTTTTCTTTTTCTTTTTTCTTTTTTCTTTTTCTCCTTTGTTCCTTTTGTTCCTTTCTTTCACCCATCGTTCTTTTTCTTTGGCACCCATTCATCCCGCGTGGGAGGCAGTCCACATCTCGCTACATGTCGCCCATCACCCCCAATGTCACCAATGTCTCCTTACATACCCATATTCACAATCTTCCTCCCATCTATCCCCATTCTTCAACCCCCTCCTTCCCCCACGAAGCCAGGTAAAACGACGTCGTTGCCGATGAGAATCTGGAGAACGGAGAAGATGCGGTAAAGTAGGGGTCACAGGAGCCGCAGACGTGCATCAGGTTCCCATGGAAGAATACTTTTGGGGGAGGGGCCAGAGAAGAAAAAAAACGCAGAGACGGACCTAAATTCTTCTTCCGCCAGTGGACAGCACATACCATACCCTAGCCACACCAAAGTCGCTGCCGCTCATTTGTCCGGCCAAGTCTCAAGTCTCAAGCCTAGCTACTCCCCTCCCCTCCCCCCTTTGACCACTGGCGAGATGCAGCTCCATTGCATTCAACCCTCCGGCCTCCCCCCTTCTCTTGCCTCTTTCGCCTCGTTTTGATAAACGTCCACCTGTAGTTGGGCCGCAAGCAAGCAGGACGGGTCGGCGGGGGCGGTTGTCCAATGCATCTCGAGAAAGAGCACGAGAGGACGGGGTAAAGAGGAGGCGTCAAAGACGAGACTGGCTCGCCGATCACGCCTTTCGGGTCCAGGAGGGTGTGAAGACATGAAAGGGAGGGGAAATGAAAACTAGAGACATGTTGTATGCTGGGCAACAGCAGAGTGGCAATGCTAGTTATCGTCGCCGAGTGTGACAGCTCAACAGCACTTTCATCGTTGATCTATCGGTAACAGTGTCTCCCCATACTGCCCGTCACCTTTCTTCAGGTTCGCCTTGCCTGCTTACCAAGAAGGAAGAGAACCAGGACGAGATATGTCTTGCAGGTTAACATCGTGCATTGGCACGGGGTAGTCGTCCTCTTTGAGACCCGTCGCAGCACCAACCCGACATGCACCAACTTTGTTCAGCCTGAGGCCTAGCACGACAGACAGCCGGCAAGCACTTTGTATAGCGTGGCCGATCTCTGAGCAATAAGCCAGGCAGACGAGCAGACAGCGTGATCTCGAGGCGGTCCTTGAAACCGGCAAAGATGGAAGAGAAGGTGCAGCCTATCAAAGGAAAGCACATGGCCAGTCTTGCCAGGTCGCTCCGTGCTGCTTGCCGTCCTTATCTTTTCGACCCTTCCCAAGATGCTGCTGTACAGATGCCCAAGCCCTCCAGCACCTGCTGACTCGTTGGCCCGCTACATCCGCTCTCGTTTGCCGGGAACCGGACCATAGCCCCGGTGAGGGCAATGCCATTGTATCTGGAGGTCTGCCATTGTCCTCATGATCTGCAGTTTGTCTATGCAAGAGACAGCCAAAGTCGATCGTTTGGTTTCTATCACCCGCCAGCTGGCAGACCCCTTTTGTTGACTCTAGTATGTCTCGCGTGTCTTGTTGACGTTGCTAAAGGGGCTGCTAAGGGGCCGCAAAGGCTCTGCAAAGGGGTGGTGTTCGGCCCTGCATGGTTCCTGCAATGTCTGGGGAAAGTTGCGGCGGCGGACCGTGTCTCTGCTTTGGGCTTCACTGCAACCTCCTTCATCTGGTTTTCTCTTCTTTTTTTGCGAGCAAATGCAGAAAGGCCCAACATCAAATTGAAGGACTGTAAAAAAGGAAAAAGAAAAAAGGAAAAAGGAAAAAGCCAGCCATCTCTCCCGACGTCGGACAGCCTCAGAAATGGCCGTTTCGGGCACACGTGTTGGAGTTGAGGTGCTGCCCAGACGTGTTGTTGTGGGCCACGAAGCAAAAGAGGGCCAATGCATGTTAGTGTTGGCCAATGAGCGTGTGCCAGCAGAGCAAAGGTCCGGTGTCTAACTCGAGTTGTCTAGTTGTCCATCCGGCCGCTGTCCAGTTTCGCAATTTGGGAGTTGCGGCCTCGTAAGGGACAAAAGCTGTTGTTGTCTTCTGTCTCCCCCATCTCGTCATTTCTGTCCCTGGCCTGCAAAATCGGCAACACAAGGCCAGAAGTCACTGGACGACCTGGGTGGCGTAGCAAAACCAAGTGATAAACAAAAGGCAAAGGGAGGGGGTCTTGGGAGGAACATGGAAATCTGGAAGGGACCAAAGCATACCCCCACGTCGTTTGAGGCAATTGAACACTTTTTCAGTCTTCAGAAAGACAAGCAAAAAAAGGAAATAAAGGAGAGGCAAGCAAAACAGCGACTGCCTTCTCCTTGCATGATTCCCCAGAGTCAACCACGCCAAAACGAGGTCACGCGGTTTGCTGGTTCGCCAATGGGCGTAAATAGCGCTTCCACCGCTGGATCGGAAAGACGATATCAGCCTCGAGGGCGAGTCTGGGTAGCGCAAAGAGGGCTGTCTTGCCAGCATCTCGCGCTGCAAGAAAATTGTCCCGGCCTCAGGCTCGAGGAAATGCTGGCAGCAAAACGGATGACAATTGCATTGGCGCACGTTACAGCCAACACGTTTCGCTGTGAGGCGGGGAGAGATAAAGGGTAACTGCATCTCGGATGGGTTGTGTGGCTGAGGACGCTTTGCAGCACGACGTTCCCGTCGGGCAGCGACTCTCTGCGCATCCTTTGACTGGACTGGTCTGCTCTCTTGTTGCTGATTGACTGCTTTCCCCTTGAGGATCTTCAAAAAGTGACTAAATCAGCACGAAATATTCACAATGATTGATGAGGGCGAGGAAAGGCCCGGAGCAGACGGAACGCGAACCATCGATGTCCAAGTGCCGTGGGAAGACACTCATAAGCAACAACGTCATCATCATCGTAGATCAAAGAGGGTGGACGGGACGGAGAAGGAGGGTGGAGCAAACTGGGCAGCTTGGGGAGAGAGAACCAAGAAACGGAGAGCATGCCCTCAGGAGGTCGTGACAGCGTGGGCAGGCGAGCGGCCGGGCAAACGGCACCCAAAACGAAGGTGAATAGCGTCAGTTTAGGCCTCTGCCTGTAAGAATTTCGTATCTTACAACGATTGTGGGCAGACCTGCCGAGGCTGCACTGCCTCAAAAGCTTCCACAGAGCGCTGTAGGATGCACCTGTAAGACGGTTTGCGGTCAGTAGTGTGCTCATTTTGGAAAAAGGGAAGGGCTGCAGGGCATCTGGATTGGTCGGCGGGTTTCTAGATTTCTGGATTTCTGGATTTCTGGGTGGTGGCTGTCTGTCTGCGGACGGCCGCCGTACCACCCTGAAGCCACAAACGGCTGAATGGGCCAGAAAGACAAAGACAAAAATACGATGCTGCAGGCTCAAACTTGGCCATGAAAGGAGTTTGTCAGTCTGCAAGCATCTGAATATCAGACCCGGCCTTGATATCGCTGGACGATCTTCGGAAGAACGAGGAGGCGTGGAAGGCCTGTCCCGGGGCTAGAGATGGCGTCCGTTGAGGGGCTCGCCTTTGCTGTGCTGGAGAACTCGAGTACAAGTAAGATAAGACACAAGGACGGGAAAATGGCTCGATGCGTTGTTTCAAGCCGTGGACAGCAAAGGGGGATCGAGTTTAGGCAGTAATGGTTGCCAGCGAAGCAGCCCCATGGGCACGACGGGCCTGCCTGCAAGCCTGTGGTCTGTCGGCGCACCGTCCCAGTGACCCTGTCCCATGAGTAAATAGTGGGATTTAGGACGGAAAACGAAGCCAGAAAAAGACGCGAGATGACAGATTGTGCAAGAAGCAAAGCTCGACGGGGAGTCGGGGACGAGGATGGGTCCTTCCTTCTCTACGGAGTATCATCCCGTGTCTACTCGTACTGCGGACCAGTTGCGCCTGCCTACGTACGAGTACAACCCTGTCAAATCCAAACTGCCTGAAACGGAAGTGGCGATAGTAAACGGAGGAGGTCCAGAAGGAGCGATGGCGAGAATGCCTTGGATGGGAACGTGTACTGTAACGTAGGCACTCGCACTCTGCAACTCTCGACGATGAGAGAGTGGCATTCAACGATACCCTTTGAAAATGTCGCATCTCGCGGAGATGGCAAAGAAAAATTTTCACGGTCATGCATGGCACCAACAACAGTAAATGGCGTTGGCCGAAGACAGTGAATCGCGACTTCCTTAGCAGCCAACGTATTTTCCTGCCAGGAAGCCACGCCGCGCTTGCGCCTGCCGGACGCCGCCGCCCGCTCTATTGACGTCCCCCCAATGCCAGTGAGGAAAAGGCCCCAAAAGCGCTGCCGAAACGACGTCTCGTTTTGTCTGGTCGTTGGCGTTTTAGGCAAGTCCACTAGTCCGTGGGGAGACAAACCCAGCAAAGGCCAGGCCAGCATGCGATGGTGGAACCACCGGCGACTTATCGATCACCACCTGTGGCTGGCGTGTGCATTCGGGGTTTGTGCTGCTGATCAATGTGCAAGTATTGTATTTTTTTTCTTTTTTTCTTTTTTTCTTTTTTTCTTTTTTTCTTATTCTTCTTCTTTTTTTCCAGTGCTCTTCTTTGTTTCGTCCGTCGCACCTTCCGATTCATCTCACACCTCTTTGGGCTGCTGCGATTTGTCCTCCCCTCCCCACCCCTTCGCTTGCTTCCCCACTGTCCATCGCGGTTTCCTTGATGAGCCCGTTCCCTCGGATTGCTGCTACTCCTTCCTGCTTCTGCCTGCTCCTGCCTGGCACCGGTCGTATGCACTTTCCCTTGTTTCCCCGTCTGTCTGCTAGCTCGTGCCCTTAGTTTTCTCCCCCAACTCGCATCCCGCGCGGATGGAAACAGGCAAGAGCAATGCACTGCATGCCGTGCCTCGCACCTACCACTTCGTGCGCCGTATGACCATGCACGTCCATAGCACCTTCTCGTCGTGTTCTTTAATATATTGACCCGCGGCCGTGCCTCCCACCGCTTGCACCCTCGTCACTTTGTTTCCTTGAAACCTCATCCAAACGTCGAACCAAACGCCTGAACCTCACCCAATTTGTGCACAAGTCGCTGTCTCGACCGCCAGCTGTGCGTTCCGCGGCATCTGCACGACAACCACGGCATCGTGCACTTTATTGCACTTTCTGCACCTTTTCTGCACTTTTCTGCATCTTTCTGCACGTTTTTGCCCCTTTTGCTATTTACAGATTCACACAGCCTTCCTCGAAAATCCTCCTTTTCGCGTCTCTCTGTCGCCAGCCACTTGCCCCGTCCAGCGGCAGCTTCGCAATACGGCCTTGTATTACCACTGCACGCCCGTCGCCCCGTCTCGTCGTTTGACGAACCGGCCTGCCACAGACTGCTTCCCAAAAGCACCGTCCCAGCCCAACCCTGCACCATTCTCCTCCTTCCTGGCCGAACTTGGCACAGTCTGGCATCCTCGGGCACCCTCAGACACCCCCAGGCACTCTTTCAACAAACGGCGCCCCTGTGGCCAGCAGACTCGCCCTGTCCCGTTTCTGCCGTTCTGTGCATCCGTGTCCAACCCAGCCAGCCCTTCCCGCCCCTCTTGCCGTCCCTGATCCCTGATCCCCAATCCCTAATCCTATTCCTACTCTGTGCATTCTGGGGTTTTCTATATAGTCATTGTCTCCTCCCGCCTGCCTGTGCATCTTGTCGTTCTTGGCTGTTCTGGCAAGCCCTGTCATGCAACAGACCGGCAAAAGCCGTCTACAAACATACGCATCTCCACTTACACCGCTATTCCTACAGCAACCTAATCACCACCCATCGCCAGCACCCTCGCACCCTCGCATCCCGCATCCCACATCACACTTCAGCCATCATGCCGGCCATAATACGAAAGTACAGCTCAGACGAAAGCGCTGGCTCTAGTCCCAGCAGCAGCCGAGAGTCTAAGGGCCGGCACAGCAGCGTCATCGACGCCGTTGCCTTTTCGTCCCAGAGCACTGCTCCGACGTCATTGAGCGGCTCGCCCCGGATACCGGACAGCAAAACCATGCCTCCGACTTCTGCTCCGACAGCAAACGCCTTTGCACCCCCCTCCATATCGGGAAAAGCCCCGGTACGAACCCTACTACGAAGCTCCCCGCGGTGAGGACCTGTCCCCGTCGACACTCTGCTACCCGCGTGCCTCGGTCGACACGTACATTTCGGGGGCCGACTCCGAGGAGAATCTGGACCAGGAGCTGCCGGAGAGCGCCCTGGACCTCACAGACGATGACGACGACGACAATGACTCGCGCCACCACCACCGGCTCGATAACAAGTCTGACGACAGCATCCCACCGCTCCCCGAGTACCGCCACGACATTGTCGACAGGACCGTGTGCCCCTCAACACCGCAGGAGTTTGCGCAACTCTTCCCCAGTCTCGACCGAATGTCTGTCCGGCACGACGAGTTCACCACCGACGGCAACATGAACCTGCGCGTGGATGTGGCCGTGCCAGTGGGCAAGCGCCGGCTGCTCACCTCGTACCAGCTCTTCCACCTGCGCATGTACGACCTGACCAAGCGTGAATTTTCGCTGCGCCGCTACAGCCGTGACTCGGGCCGTGAGGTGTGCAACTCAAAACTCAATTTCGTTGACCCGTCCGAAAAGAAGCACAAGGTGGGCAGGATCAGCCGCAAGTCCAGCGAGGACTCGAACCTGAAGCACTGGGGCCGCAGCAGCGCCACGAGCAGCGGCAGCGGCAGCGGCAGCGGCAGTCCGGCCAAGGTAAACGCAGCCGACTTCCGGCCAGCCCTGCAGCGCTCCATGACGACGGCCCTTCGCTCTCTGAGTGCCATGGCCTCCAAGCCTGCGTTCCGGCGCTCGCATACTGCCGGCTCGTCAGACCGTCGTCCAGCCACCTCGCACTCACCCTACAGCAGCGGCCATAACGATGACCACCACCACCACCACTACACCACATCGCCATTCCGGCCGTCTCTGTCGAGCTCGACACCTTCTCTCTTTGGCCGCGAGAAGGCCCGCTCCGCCCACTTCCCTCCCCCACCCAAGCCAACAAACACCATCAAGCTCGAGTTTAGCAACTACGCGCGTGTCGACCTCGAACGGCGCGGCGGCCACAGCACCAATGGCCACGATAACAAGCGGTACGAGTACGATTGGTGGGGCCACAAGTACACCTGGAAGCGCTCTATGGAAAAGCACCTCAATGTGGTGAGCTACCACTTGCTGCGGGACGACAACGGCGACCAGCCGATTGCCCATATAGTCCCTGAAATGCGGTCGCCCAACCAGGTTGACGCCGACGAGAAGGCCGGTGGCTGGATCCCGCCCTGTCACATGTGGATTGCCGACCCATCCGTCCTTACTGCTGAGACGGATGTTGCGGAGTAAGTAGTGTCCTCCTCCCACACCATTTTATCAAAGCTTCGAAACGACCAAAGTGAATACTAACCTTCCAGTGTTATTGTGTCAACCGGCCTCATTGCATTGGCAGACGACTGCATCCGCACGCGTTGGCAGCCAAAAAAGACACACCACAATCTGGCTATGCCGCTGCTCTCGCGCACATTGGACATGGATCATGCCGGACCCCGCGCCTTGATGCAGCATGTCTTCCACCGCCGCAACAGCAATAGCAGCGGCAGCAACGGCAGCCATACTGGCCCGTATACTTCGAGCCCCCTGCGCCATGCAGAGCGTACATACTAAGACCTTTCACAGGCACTTTGGCAGGTGACCAAAACCGGTGGCCATGTTCTTTCCTTCGGTCTTTTCTCTGACTTTTGGATTTTTTTCTTTTTTTTTGGAAACATCTCATTCTCATACATGAAATTGGAGCGCCATGCAAGCCTTTGGAGTTTTTGCTTTTCTTTTTTTCCCCTTCTCTGGTTCTTTTAATGTCTTCTTTGGTCAGGCCGCCAGGCTTTGTTTCTATATGTTTTGACGCTACATTTTTTTTTTTTGGTTACATGGGTATCATGATCTACGCTTCGACATATGAACAAGCGAAGAACAACACTTTTTTCTTTTCTCTTTTCTCTTTTCTCTTCTTTTGGATTCGAATTTGAACCACGGTCAATCACATATACAGCGATCGATGTTTATACTGAAGATATTCTTGTTTTCGTAAAAAAAACTCATTAACGCCCCTACAAATCGCCGGACGTGAACTTGGACTTTGGCCTCGTGTATACGCAGAAGTCGGCCCTCCAGGCCTGGCCGCGCCTGCGAGCGGAGGCGAGCCGTTTTCTTCTTGACCCATACCGTCCGCCGCTTTTGCAGCGTTCCCGTCCCGCTGTCGTTCCATGGTCACGTGAGCGATGTATCGCCACAAGATCGAAATCCTCTCTGCGATTATCTGATGGATAAAGAGGGGTGGTGGACCCACTGTGGCTTTCCGGGCCGTACAAGTAGTTGTGTTAGTGCACTGTTCTCCGTACTTGAACTACATACGGAGTACAAATACACCAGACAGGCACCTCACCTCGCGTCGATTTTCTTGCTCGTCTTCTGCTTTTTCGCCCACCACATTTACGCGACGCCATGGCCAAATCGATCTCACCCCCACCCACGCAGCACGCAATACGCCCCGGAATTGTCTTTCAGGTCGTCGCCTGCACCATTATGCTGCTCGCCGTGTTGCTGCCGATGCAGAGCACGTCGTCAGCCGTGGCGCTCGCACGAAGGACGGCCAGTTACACAAGCAGTGCGAGCGGCGTGTCCAGTGCCATTTGCAGCATTGTCCTGCACACGACAGGCAAGACACGCGAGCTGGGCTACCTGAGCGTGCCCCTCGGCCTTCCCCTGGGAGCGGCTACCGCTGCCTGGCTTCTGGCGCACGAATTACCTCTTTCGGCTCGAATCTAGACGAGACAGTCCGCCTCCGGTGTGCACGCCTCGTTTACTTTTTGGTGAGGGCAATGCGGCACGAGTTGAGCCTTCTCCCATTCGAGCGCGAGAGAAGCCCGTTGGCCCGCTCAGAGGTGTTGTGAAGGGGGATTTGTGATGGATCGAAGACGGTAACGTCAAAAGCAGCCAAGGCGAGAGGGACGTGGCCTCACTTGGACGTGACGAGAATTGAGCGCCTAGCACTGGCCTAGCATGAGTTGAACGATTCAGGAGCAGCCTCATCTTGGTAGTTTAGGCGAGAGATGGAGAAACAAAGCCTTTGCACTTGTGCACACACCTAATGATGCCACATGGTCTTGCCATGTTTGCCATGTTTGTCGTGTTTGCCGTCTGGACGTCCACATGTGCCCATCGTACGGGCAATGAGCCTGCTCCGTACACCATACCGGTCCCCACGGTGGGCCGCGTTGCCAAGCAAACCAATTTCGTAGAGCCTGCCGTATTTGAACAAGACGTTGTCTTGCCCGCTATAAGAAGAGGGGGATTTATCTTGGCGGACCGAGAAACGGCTTCGGGGTAGTATTCCGTACGGAGTATTGCGCGAATACTCGTCGTGGCTTGCGATGATGGGCGATATCGGGGGATAGGGCGCATCTGATAATATATCTGTTCGTGTATCTGATCATGTATGTCGTGGAATGCGTCTTATTTTGGCAATGCACCGCTCGCAACGGATTTTCCCGACCCACCGCAAAGTGTAAGCGAAAGAAGCTTAAAATGAATAGACCCACTGCATCGCTCTCGGCCGGTTGCTCGCTTCCTCCTGCTCCTACCGGCAGTGTAGCTGGACGAGATCCACGGACAAAAAGACCAGAAAATCAACCAGATAGGACGATGCATATAGCTGTAGATGGCACAAACATCTGATGGAAGGGCACGACCGGCAAGATGTAGTGTGCGGTAATGAATGTTGCCGGGTTCGGAGCTCTCAAGGTGTCATGCAATTCAAGTGACGGCGATCAAGTAAAGACACGGCCGTGGACGTGATACGTGATAACGCCTGCCCATGAAAGTATAAATAAATGTTGGCCTGGCCATAGAGAGTTCCTTGCCTTTTATTTGATTGCACATTTACAACCTATTCCCCTGTCTACCACTTCTACTTTTTCTTGCCCTCTCTCTTCCACTCATAATGAAGCTGTCCGCTCTTGCTCTCACGGGTCTCGTCTGCTTCGCAGATGCATCTACACCCAAGAGGCACCCGGACACCATCACAGGCATCTCGCCAGCCACTCCGCTTCTCGTCGGGCGCGGCGTCTGCCAGCGTGACGGTACCGAGCTCGTTTAGCTGGTCACGAGCGCTTTCACCGGACGTGCGCAGCTCGTCATAGCATTTGCTGTATGCAATATCCTCAACCATAACTTGGGGACGTCGCAACCATGCTCCAGCTACGGCATTGCTGTGGCGCTGGCCACTGGCTCGATCATCCAGGCCCAGGTGGACGGCGCGAACGGCCTTGGCGCAACCACGAGCAGCAAGCACCGTCGCGAGAGCGGCGAGCCTGCCTTGTCGGGTGTCGACATCTTTGTCCAGCAAATGGCGCAGCTCGGGTTTACGCACGGCCAGATCAAGGCCGAGACAACGGCGCCGCCGCCCGCCGCCGCCGGACAGCGCCGCAGCACTACGATGGCGGCGACGAGGACGCCGACGCGTCGGATGGCGTGCCCGAGTCCTTTGTCATCCGCAATGTGACCGATCCTTCGGGCAGCTTCACCGCCGCAGACTACCACTACACCTTGTTCCATAACGGCACGGGCTTTCTCCACGTCATCCACACGCCCGCCCGGCTGTCGGCGCCCGCAGCGACGACAACAGCCACGCTGCCCTCGGCAAGCGCCACGACGGTGCCGGCTTCAAGTACAACTGGAACCGCATGATCTGGACCCCTGCGGTGGAGGGCGCCGATATCAACACGCTGGCCTTTGACATTGGCTCGTACATTGCCCAGAACTTGGCCTACGACGCCGACTTCTTCCTGCTCGATCAGTACATCTGTGCGATTGGCATCGACTACATCCTGATGCAGGCCATGGGTGTTGCAATTCGCATCATTCCCGAGCTGACCGGCTTTGGCGAGGAGTACGAGGACGTTGACATTTGCGGCGACGTCTACACGCGATCCAAGACGAGCTGCGCCGGGACGTCAGCCCGGTGGTTTAACCCTTTAAAAATAAAGGGCCTGTTCCGTCCTGTTGTCGTCATCGGCGTTGGATCGTTCTTTGGCTTGCTGGTGGACAATAAAGTCTTGTGGCTACTTTGGAACTTGATTGTGACTTTTCTTGAGTTAGTTTTTTAATCGACTTGAACTTGACCACTACAGTCTGTATGTTTTACGTCTTCTGTCTCCTATTTTGTACACAACACAGTGGCGCGCATTTTGGTAAGAACAAACAATTAAAAATACAACACATTGGAATTCAAATATCTAATTCCAAAAATCTCCAAATCACACATCAAACATATCATAAAAAGGCCACGAATTCGCTCTTCAAAATCTCGTTTACCAATCACCACCCCATTTCTTGCATCGCCTCTGGACAAGTGGAAGAACATTGGGTTTGGGTGCCAATACTCCGTCATGGAGAGGAACAACTTTGAAACAACTCGTTCGGGGGCACGCGTACAAACTTGCAAATGGACAATAATACAGAGCCCTCTTCATGCTTGTCTCTGTTTAGGAAGCTCGCTTCTGTCGTGCATGTTTCTGTCGCACCCTTATTAACCTTGGTCTATGTCTCCCTCGGGTCCGTTTCCACGGCGCCGGAGACTTTGGTGTGTTGGCGCAAGACGCTGGAAAACCGGGGTGCATCGGCCGTGCTGTCGTTCCCCGGGCCGTCGTTCCCCGGGCCGTGCCGCTTTGGCAGTGACGACAGGTTTTATTTCGTTGAGGGCAACCTGGTCTTCCTGGGGCAACCGCGTCACGCAGTACGACCCCAAGACGCGCCAGCTCTGTCGAGTTCACGACGCCCACGAGCCTGAGCGCGACCAGCACCCCTAACGCCATGTACTTTGCCGAGTTTTACGGGGGCCAGGCTGAGGTGGTTCAGTATTAGCTCTTTGTCTTTTCACAAAAACGATGATCAGCATCCCTCCTACCGCCGACGCATCATTCAGGCAACCTCGATTGCCTCCACCATCTCTCTCAGCTCCCCCACTGTTGGCCTTGCCTCTGGCAACTCTTGTATGCACGCCTCCACCACTTGGTGGCAGCGGCTCCGGAAACGGGCCACTTTTATTTGTGGGGTGAATAGGCGTATTTGTATATATTTTTCTTTTAATATATACGTTTATATTATATATATTTAATTTTTCACTTTACTCCGAATTTTTTGAAAAAATTTTTACGCGATCTCGGACGCGATTTTTTATTTTTATTACTTTTTTTAAAATTATATATATTATTAACCTCTCCCCGTGTAACGGCGCAGGGCCGTGAAGGGTTGGGCAGGCAGAGCACTGCCCTGGCGGGTCCCTGAAGGGACCCGATCAGAACCCCGAAGGAAGGCACTAGGGCTATGGCGGGCGTGAGCCAGGGCAGAAACGGGCACGACTAAAAGGTGAAAGGGGCCAGGGTTCTGATCAAAACCCTGGCAGACTTCTCCTTTCCCTCCTTCCTTTCGGTATCTAGATATCTTCGTCAGAATACATGCCTCTTACTCGAGGCTACCTGTACACAACAGTTAACCCGTTATAATAATTAAATAAAAAATCGTAATTAAAAAATTAAACGTAATAACCGAATAAAAAATAAAAAAAAATTAAACGTAATAACCGAATAAAAAATCAGTCAACGGGGCTAGTTTCTTGTTTGTTAAAATCTGGCTTATCGCACTTTTCTTTTCATAATATCCGGCTCATCTTGTTGCCTTTCCGGCTGCCTACAAATTCTTGCAACAGAAAGGACAGAAAGGATCAAAGCAATAATACCGTTTGAGCGTAGTTTGAGACGTGGTTGCGGTTTTTTTGGCTTATATGTGCTGGTGCAAAAGTAGTAATATGTATGGGAGAGTGGTAAAAAAAACCAATGAACAAAAACACACAGCAATGAGGCAAAAGAGCCAACTAAACAAATAAAGTTGCAAAAAAGACAAATACCAAGTCAAAAAAGTAAAGGCAAAAAGAAAATGCAAATAAGAAAACAAAAGGGCCATGTGGAGCTGAACAAATCACTGAAAGAATAGAAAGCCTTAGACGGCGCGACAAAACAGCCCCCCTACTTCCCTGCTACACCAGCGCTCCAGCTCTTAGGTAGACCGATGAGGTGGCCGCGCGATTAGAACCGTCTTTGCCCCACTGAGCTCAGACCGAACCCGGCTCGGGTCGTCTGCCATGCGATTACCACCATCTCGTCTGCGAAGCGCCGCCATGGATAGGTACATAGTTGTTGGTGGCGTTGCGTCGTGCCAGAACGGCAAACAGGGCTGGGTCAGGTGGAACTGACACTGGTGCCCAGTGTGCCGCCGGCCACTGTTGCTGAAGGGGTTGGGCTGCAGGCTGTGCTTGTGTCCGAAGAGACGAACGACGAAAACGGTGGCATGGGAGACGGCAAAAGCATTGGCGTAGTCGGCCACGAACACGTAGCCCTCGTGGTTGACTGGAAACCGAACAATTTACCGGCTTCGGCAGTGGTCATAGGCTGTGTTTGCGTATGGAACAGCTGGACTTTCTTCAAAGCATTCTTCATCAAAAGAATCACACCGCGGATTCGGCCGTAGTCTTCTAGTTCTGGCCTCCCAACCTGACCCACGCTGCGCAGGCATTGACACGCCAGATCTTGACACTCGCCCGACCGCAGATCCGCTTATTCATCCAGCTTAGCTAGCTTCTCAAGCTTCACCTTTTTGCTCTCGCGAACCCTGCCTCCCACGGCACGCACCTTCTTCTTGTGCCGTCCCATTCCCACAATGCAAATGGTCGGTTTGCCACCTCCATGCTCGTACTTTTGGCTGCATTGTCGCCGGGTTGCCCTAGAAACTTGCTTGGCGAGCGTCTCAATATATCGCGCTTCGCCCGGCAATCTCGCCTCTGCAGACTGGCTCGCATGGCCAGTTGAGAGTTACACCAGAGCACCGTAGAGCGCGCCGTGGCCAACGGGAAAGCAGGGCATCGCGGAAGGAGCTTGATCAGCTCGAGGACCGAGTGTCTGCGGCTCGCTCACAACAACACGTGTCCTTCTGGGCTAGATGGCCCGTCGGCCAATGTGGCGGCCGAACCGCTCATAGGACTGCTTCAAGCTGGTCCTGGGCGCAGGCTGCGCGGTGGCGGCCTTCGTGGCGCTGCTCGAGCATGGACGTCCGGACGAGTCGGAACGGGTCGAAGCGGGACCAGGATTACCGTCTGCGAGTCTTAGTCCGTGTACAGAATACTACATGATCGCGGTGCATTTTCCATCCTGCCGCCCCCGCTTCGCCGATTTGCGACTGCTCAGATCGTAACAGATGTCCTGCGGCCCTTGCAGCTGAGGCCGCAGCTGTTCTGGCTGGACAGCCACTTCCAGCGTGAGGGCGAGTCCGAGGTCGTTTGCAACGTGGCCCGACTCCATCGAAGGCCGGCTCACGTCTAGCGACCGCCGCACCCCGGAGACACCACCGCGAGCAAACATCCATAGATTGGCGCGTGTTGCGGCCTGCTGCTGGCACCGTCAACTGCAGTGGTGCCGGTACTGGTGCACTCGGTGGTGGCGGTGGCCGGTCCCCTGGGGTACTGTGAGCCACCACGGGTCGCGGCCACATGGTCGACAGCAGATGCACCAGATAGGGAAAGCTCAAGTCTAGAGGCGCATACGACATCGTCCGATGAACGACGCTGGCGGCTGGGCGGCCAGACCGGGCAGGGATACACCGGAGATGTAGGCTGTCCCGGGTGGCTGTATGGTTGTATCCTTCATCGTAGCCCTGAGGCTGGCTCGCTGCAGCGGGTGGTGGTGGCGGTGGTGGGGGAGCGCCCCGGGGCACATCCACGGAACGTCTCTTGTCTCCCAATGGCGGACGAGGAGGCGGCTGGCTCGAGGGTACGCTCGGGGCGGCGGAGGATTGCTAGGGATCGGGGGCGGCGCTCTGGACGCACCTGGATGGGCGGCGGGAACGGCGGCGTCTTCACGATGACTGGAGACTTCAGCGATGCATTGTCCTCGAGGCTGGAGTCACGCGCGTGTGCCTTTAGCGAGTTCTTGTGCGAGACAGGATTGGCAATATCCGTGTCATAAGTCGCCCTCGTACTCCGTCACCTCTTCCTCCTCCTCGTCATCTGACTCGGCGGCCAGGTGGAGGAGGCGGAGGCGCGCTGTTGGTCTGGGGGGCGCCAAATGGCGACTGCATTTCTGCCGTAGACTGGCGACTCAGAGAACCTGGTGGAGGGGGTGGAGGTGGTCGCGTCTGGACCGGCGGGGGTGGTGGTGGCGCTGCTGCACCAGGGATGGGAGGCGGGAGGCGGCTGGCGCGCTTGCTTTGCGGCGAAGTCGGCGAAAGTCGGAGCTGCTGCCTCACGTTGGCTGCTACTCGAGGGCCGAGGCGATGTGGGGACCGCCGGAGGCAGTGGGCCGTGGTGGAGGCGGGGGAAGCTGTGGTGGCTTCATCCACGGGGCGTGTCCAGAGGCTCGTTTTGGCGTGCTTGCTCGGATAGCTCGTCGTCCGAAACAGAGCCCTCGCTTGGAGACTTCACATCAGCAACAGGAGCTGGCGGCGGCGGGCGGCGGCGGTGGCGGCGGAGGAACTGCGCGGCTTCCCGAATTGGCGGCGCTGCGCCACGGGCCGGCAGGCTAGTAGTGCGCGATTCTTTGGACAGTGGCTCGGGTGTCTCGTCATCCTCCTCATCCTCTTCCACATGTTCTTCGACCGCCTTTTCCTCCGACCGCCGTCCAGCCAAACCAGGCAGCGCCATCATGGCAGGCACAGGCGGTGCACGCTGCATGGGCGATACTGCGTCCTCTGCCACCGGTGTCTTCTTTTTCTTTAGTGCCGGGGGCGGAGGAGCACCAAACATGCCCTGCATACCCTGCATGCCCATCATGCCCATTCCACCACTCATCTTGGCCATTCTTGCGCGCAGCTCCTCACGGCGGCGCGTCTCTGGGTCGGTCTCCTCCTCCTCTTCCTCGTCGGCCTCTTCTTCTCCTTCTCCGTCGTCAACTTCTGCCTTGCCGGCCTTGGGTTCGGCGGGACGTTCCTCGGCCTCCTCCTCCTCCTCTTCTTCAACTTCCTCGTCGCGGGTATGATCCACAGAGCGTCTCTCTGCGGCCGGCATGATGATGGGGATGGTTCTCGAAGGGCGTCTGGACTTCTCATCGCTGTCGTCGCGCTCAGTGAGCTCATCATCCTGACCTTCGGTCGTGTCACCAGCGCCAGACATATCGGCGTCGTTTCCATCCTGGGCTTCGGAACCACCGGTGTCCTTGGACGCCTTCCGGCGAGGAGGGTGGGACGCGCGCGGGGGGTGCGACTCCTCGATGGACCGACGGCCGATGGTATCGCTCGTAGACTTGCGCTCGAGAGGTGGTGGTTGTGTCTCTTCGACACCAGGGCTAGCAACAGCACCGGCTGCCACCGACGACGAGTCGTAGCTCTCCAGGCGCTTCTTCGAGGGCCGCTTCGGCTTCTCCTTCTTGGCCGCGGCATCAGCGTGTCTCTGCGCCTGCTCTTGCTGCTCTCTTTGAAGACGGGCCATGCGCTCCTTGAGGCTCATCATAGGCTTGGGCTCTTCGTCGTCTCCCTCGCCGCCACCACCAGCGGCCGCGCCGCTGGTGGAGCCAGGAACGAGGCCGGCCTTCTCGGCCGACTCAAGATTCTCAGCTTCGCGCTCCTTGATCTCGGGATCCTCCTCTCGGCGGTAGACCTTGGCAGTTGGAACGTCTCGAGGGGGCGGGACAAAGGCGTTGCGGCTCGGTGGAGGGGCTACAAACGGCTTCTTGATAAAATTACTGCTGCTACCACCGCTGCCAAGACCACTAGGCTTGAACGGAGTGATCGGGGGCGCAGCAGCTTTGTTAAAGGCGGCAATACGGTCGCGGAACGAGTTTCCCGAGGGCTTTTCGGAGACAGGGGGCGGGGCAGGCTTCGAGGCGGCGGCATCGTGAGCCTTGGTAGCGGCGGGAGGTGAAATGGGCGACGTCGGATCGGCAGGCTTGGGCGGGGAGGTGCCACGGCCTTGGCAGGCCTCGGCAGTTCTGGCTCTTCCTTCTCTTCCTCAACCTCCTCCTTATCTACTGGCTTCGGGGCCTCCTTGGGCGAATGCGGAGCAGCTACGGGTGCAGTGGCCACGAGAGGGGGCGCGGCGACATGCGCCGGTGCTGGAGCGGGAGCGGGAGCGGGAGCTGGAGCTGGAGCTGGAGCTGGAGCTGGAGCGGGCGTAGGGGCGGTTGGAGGCGGAGCAGGCTCCTCTTCAGCGGCCGCAACAGGTATGGCGGCGGGCGAGAAGGCGGCCGGGATTTCCGAGTCCCGCTTGGCACGGGTGCGAGTTTGGGCGAGGGGGCGCGACAGGCTCGTACTTCTCGACAAAGTTGCGTGGGAACATACCCTCGTGGTGGCTGCCGGCATCGTCGGTGTACTCGCCCACGAGCCACTCGGCATCCTCCTCCTCGGTCACAGTGATGATCTGGCCGACGGGGAACGTGAGATCGTCATCGTGGGCGGACGAGTACTCGTAAACTGCCTTGACTTTGTACATGGCGAGCGGTGATGCTAGCGGGCAGAGAGCAGCCCGGAAAAGACGCACTCAGCAGGCAAAGTAGAGTCGATGGTAGAGGAAAATAAAAGACTAGTTGCGCCCGTTGGGCAAAGATGTGGTGCCGGCGTGGATGACGTGGATGAGGCGTGGCTCGATGCGCAGCTTCGACCCCTCCTTTTCCCGGAAACCGCGGGGAATGCCTGGAGGCGATCGAGAGCCCCAAAGTTTAGGGGATACGTAACCACGACAAAGCCGGGCAAGCGAAGTAATTTACGCAGACGGAGCGCTGCGGCGGCGATGGTTCTCAAGGCAGCGATGGGGGGGAGAGGGGAAAAGAAAAGTCAAGACGGGGGGAAGGGTGAATGGGAGAAGAGTTGCTTGCACTTCGGCGGTCAGCTTCTGGTCTTTTTGGGGGCCGTATTTGGGGCTATTTTGGCTGCATTTTGGTGGGTTTTCCTGCTGCTAATTTCGGGTAGGCAGCCGTCTGGCGAGACGAGGCGCAGGGCCGCCAGTGACGCGGGGACAACAAGGAAAAGCAGAAAAGCACCCGTGCAGAGCCTGTGCCGTGCCAGATACGAGCAAGGCCAATGCACAAACCACTCGCTGCTGGCTGCTGGCTGCCGGCTGCTGGGCCAAGCAAGACGAGAAGAACGGGGGGTGGTACTAACCAGTTTGCGTGCTGCTTTGATCAATGGATCGCGGGTCCTCAAACACAAAAGGGAAAGGAGGGCGAGGCAGCAGAACCAGCTTAGCCGTAATGCCGTGCTGTGCCGTGCCTGTGTTGCTGGTTGTTTGCCTACCTTTGTGCTTTGACTGTCCGCGTTTCTCCAATCTCGACGGGCAAGGACGGAAGCGAGGTGAAACAGTTCGAAGGGAAGGGCAGCCGGCAGCGAACAGCGAGAAACAATCACAGCCAAACAAGCAGCTGGCCGGGGAGATAAACGGGCGCGGGATAAACGTGCAAGGAAGACTGGTGCAGGAATGTTGTCCTAGAGGAGGAGGAGGAGAGGAGGAGGGGAAAGTGTGGCTGTGGCCGAGGCTACAGTGGATCGGCGTACAGGGTGAGGATGCTCGAGGCCCAGGATGCGGTCGTGGACGGCTCTTCTCGCCGCTTGGTCGCACTTTGAGACGCTGGTGGAAACGGTGGCGGAGGCGAGAGGGTTTGTCGAGGTTCAGGAGAGAAGTCAAAGAAGCGGACAAGTCAATATGGAAGGGCAATGGCGGCAGTGGCGGAGGAAAAGCCCTGATCACAGCTGGGACGGCAGTAAAACAAGAAAGCAGGAGCGACCACAGCACGATACTTGTTCAGGGAATAGGCAAGGTGCTCGTGGCGGGTGACCAGGCCTTGTGTTGGCAGGAGCTGCCTTTGCCGTTGCTGCGTGGGACCTGGCGCGGCGGCACACCCGCCTGAAACGGCAATAGCCGTCATCGTTTAGTGGGTGGCAGCTGTCTGCTTGTGCTAGAGTCGTCACTGAAACTTACGTAGCCACCCCCCCCAACAGCAGACTGGCCTACCCCACATTTACTTAAAGCGGGGCTGGCCAACTCTGTTTTGTTGCAAGGCCAGCTACAGCTCGAATTTCCCGTCCAGTTCGCGCCTTCTTCAACAAGTGTCAAGTCGTGTGTGCCAAAATCTGTCGCATAACCTTTGACCACGTTTGCATGTGCCCTGCATCGCCGCCAACCACCATGGGCCACACCAACCCGGCCACTGAAGGGGATCCTCAAAAAGCCGTCTGCGCCGACGCCAGGCTCAGATGATGGAGGCAGCAACGCCGGCGCCAGCGGCGTCGCCACGCGCCCGGCGACGCACAGCCGCCGACTGCGGACGAGGAAGAGAATGCCGAGATCGCGAGGAAGCACGCAGCCATCGTCCAGCAGAGCCGCGAGCTCGAGGCGGCCATTTCCCACAACATCGAGACGCTCACCGAGCTGCCAGCGGTCAAGGGGCCGGGCATCACAGCAGCCAGCCCTGCGCCGGAGGACGTTGCTACCTTTACACATCTCGTGCGCATCTTTCAGCCGGGCGACTACGACGACCTCATCGAGGAGCGGAACACGTGCGACAGCTGCGGCTACGCCCTGTGCCCGAATCAGCGGCGAAAGTATGCGGGAGGCGGCACCTGGAAGCTTTCAACACGGGCCGCAAGGATTTTGGCATCGTGGCCAAGGGCGAGCTCGAAAAGTGGTGCTCGGGCGAGTGTGCCCGCCGGCGCGCTGTACATCAAGGTGCAGCTGAACGAGACAGCAGCATGGGGAGCGCGTTGGCATCCCCGACATCCAAATCGAGCTGATGGAAGAGGACACGGACAAGGGCAAGAAGAGGCACAAGACCCAGCAGCGGCAGCAGAGGCTCAGCTGGCACAGGATATGGCCCGGCTCAAGCTCGGCGAGGAGGCGGCGGCTGGCCCAGAACGCCAATGCGCTTGTCTCTCGAACGGGGCGATGCATCCACGGGCCAGGTGCTGGATCCCGAAGGCGACAATGGCCAGCCATCTCGGATTGTGCCGCCCATGCCAACGGCTTCTCGTGGACGTCAATTATAGTGGAGAAGAAGGTGGATGATGGCACCGACAGCACCCGCGCTGGAGGCAAGCGAAGAGGCGGATGCAGCCGGCGGTGACAAATCACACCTGGTGGTGGAGGGCCATAAGATTAAGTTTGTCGCGAGTAGGGGGAACTCAACACATATACGAGCGCCTAGAAGGGCTGTCCTTGCATATCTGATTTCATACGGAGTTGGGGCTTACGGAGCATACAAGGAGGGGAAACGGAAAGAAGATATCCCAGTGCATTCTGTCGATAGACAGGGCAATTATAGACAAAGGTTTGGTGAAGACTGCCCATGCGCCCCTCCGAAAATACGTCTACGATCCCACGTGCAGACATGAGATTCTCCTCAATACGGATTGAGGGACTACGTCAACACGGTCACGATCACACTGGTCAACACTGTCACAGCAGCCAAAAACGCTGTGACAGCATAACGGCAACCCATGCAGCACGAAAGGGGAAAGAATAATTGGCGATCAAGCAAGACAAAATCTATCTGGAGCAGTGCCAGTATGACTTTCCCGCGACAGCCTTTTGGGGTTGTGCAATGTTTCTTCAATTTTTTTTTGGTTATAAACAGGCCACAAGGGGCAACTGTCTTGTTCCAAGCGGTTCAGACGATTTTGGGTCTTTTGTCCGTTTCTTGAAATATACTCCCGTCGGTATCCTCCCCGAATCCCATTCCGGTTTCTTTTTGTTCCTTTCCTTTCGTCCTCCACAGTCGAGCTCGGGCGTCCCTAAGAAACGTTTCGAAATTGCACAAAAAGAAAATTTGTCGATGGGAAAAAACAAAAAAGGAGGAGCCGCGAGTGGAAAAGGAGGGTAGAGTCGTTTTTTTTCGTCGTCCGTCGCCCATAGATAAACAAAAAAAAATTATAAAAAAAAAGATCCGAAGACGCCAGTGGAGGGAAAAGGGAAAAAAGGAGCAAGGGGGAAAAGGCCGTGCAATTTTTGGGAAAATTCGTATTTTTAAATTTTAAAGGGGTTTATTTTTTGCTTTCGTCTTCGGTCTTGCAAAGTCCCCCATCGTTTTTTTTGCCTTCGCGTGAAACAACCACCCGTTTACCACCCCAAGACCCGCTCTACGTTCCCGCGGTCGATGGGGGCGGGGTCACCACAAAGCGGGACGCCACCCGGGCGCTCGGCGTTCTGGGAGGGCCTCGGGTGAACGGGCGGAACAACGTTTGTACTCGGGATGGGCGAATCTCGAAACATGCGACGGTTGTTTAGAGGCTTGGAAACAAAATATTGATGGCCCGGGGAAAACGGGGGCTTCCGCCTCTCCCAAGATGGGGGAAAAAACTTTATCGGGGGCCCAAGGTGCTTCAGCAGGTCCTTGGTCTCGGTGTCGACGTCCAGAACTGGCCCCCGCTCCTTCCGAAAAGTAAAGAAGCCGAGACCTTCGGGGGACGTACTGGTCCTTGCGCTCGCGCTCCTCCTCCTGCAGCTTGAAAGGAGAGATACCGGCGGACGGGGCCGCGCTGAATGCGCTTCATCAGGTGTTCGGGGGGTTTGGTTTTGTAGGGGGGGGCCCCCGGCAAAATCTTGTTGCCCGGGAGAGCGCTTCGAGGCAATGAAGATGGGGCAATCTCGAAGCAAAGGACACGCTTGTTGGTCTCGAAGTCCAGAGTCAGCTTGGGGTGAGTACCGGGCTCAAATGATGACCTTGGCGGACTTTTTGAACGGTCTTGGTACGGGAAACGCACCCTTTTTTTTGGCGAGATTGTGTTGGTGTTGGGGCAGGAGCGGTGAGGAGGGGTTTTGGTGATGTTCGTAGTTTTGGGGCCTTTGCGAGAGAAAGAAAGGATGAAGGTGGCGAAAAAGACCGAGCAACTACGCAAAAGTCAATGCAGCCAAAAGGGGGGAACCCAATTTTTTTGGGCGGCTTCCACCCACCTTAGCCCTTTTTGGTGGAAAATTCTGTGGGGGAGGTGAAAAAGGGCTGCTTAGGGTTAGGGGGAGTGGGTCTTCACGTGACTGGACCCGTGGGCGGGGTTTAAAATGCCATTGCATGACTAATCTGCTTCCGCCGTCGCATCACGTGTCTGGCAGATGTAGATGAAACGCAATGTCTTTGGTAGTGTAATCCT